>MJUU01064322.1:0-24034 GCA_002080025.1 Modiolus philippinarum | reverse complement strand
AAAATATATATATATATATATATATATATATATATAAAATTTTTATGGCCCCCAGTAAGTCGATACGCGTTTTAATTGCATTCATTTGTATCTTAGCAACAGATTTCTTGTTATAATTGATCAGTACATTTTTTTCAATACGCGAATCTGCATTCATCAAACAAAAACATTAAATTTTCGAAAGACCGAATCGAACAAGTCTACTTAAGATAAAAGTTACAACTAAAGTCAGAAGCAAAAATAGGGGAATACCAATGTCAAATCCATTGAACATACGACAAGAAGGATAGTGAAAAAGTATTTTATCACGTTCTCTAAGCAATCTTAATTTTTAAATATATTTCAATATATCTGATTTGCACTGATGAAACATAAGCTGTCGAATAACAAAATACCGAAGTTACTGTTAATTTATTTTCTGCATATGCGCATTTCGACAACTTATGTCTCATCAGTGCAGATCAAACCAAAAGATTTGGAAGTCCATTAACCGAAAAACGTGAAAAAGCTGATAGAGAACAAATAACCAAAAGGATCCAAATAGAAAAGCCAAAATTCAGCCAAGGACAGAGCTATGCATGAGGGAGATACTCCTTAGTGTGTATATTGCAGAAAATAAATATATAGTAACTTCGGTATTTTGTTATTCAATATATAGACCATTTCACGGTTATTAGAGCCATATTAGATAGGGGGCAGATTTTCAGAAAAGAGGTAGAAATGGCCAAAAAGATGCGGGAAACTATCATAGTTACAAAACTATTGATCAGCAACACACAAATTTTATACCATTCTGTACATGATTGATATTGATGTTTTTAATAGGTTTTACTAGTCCAACGGCTATCAAACATTGGAGCACCAATGCCGGTTAGTATCAATTTCTTTTGGTAAAATATTTAACGTTAAGTACAATTTAATTTTTGCTGTGTTCTAAGGTCAACTATTAAAGCGTTTTATCTGTTTTTGGTTTGTTTTAGTATCAAATGACTAAATACCGAAGTTACTGTGAATTTACTTTCTGCATATGATACAAATGATACAGCTATTTATCTGTTTTTTTTTATTGTTTTCATATCAACTGTTACAGCGGTTTGTTATGTTTTTGCTGTAATTAAATATTAACTTTTACAGTTATTTGTCTATTTTTTGCTTTGATCTACCATTAACTGTTCCAGTAATTTACCTGTAATTGTTTTGTTTTATCAACTGTTACAATGATTTATCTATTTTGTTGTGATTTAATACCAACTGTTACAATGATTTATCTCTTTTTGCTTACATCTATTAGCATTGTTACAGTTATTTATCTGTTTTTGCTTTGATCTACTATCAAGTATTACAACGATTTATCTGGTTTTGCTTTGTTCTTATAACTATTGTTAAAGTTGTTTGTTTTGTTTCTAATATCATTCTAATATCAACTGTAATAGTGATTTATCGGTTTTTGCTTTGTTCTGATATTAACTGCTACAGCGATTTATCGGTTTTTGCTTTGTTCTAATGTCAGAGGTTTTATTGAGTTATCTGTTTTTGCTTTGTTGAAATATCAATTATTACAGTGACTTGTCTGTTTTTGCTTATCTGATATTAATTTTTCAGAATCAACTGCAAAATTGTTTAAACATTTCTGAATTCTGTTAAAACAAAAACTAAAGGAGACAAACTTTTGTGAAATATTCTTTTAAACTCATTAAATGTATAAATAACAAAGTACCGAAGTTACTGTAATTCCGATTTCTTCATATTTGTCTTTCGACAACTTATGTCTCCTCAGTACAGATAAAATCAAAATCATGGAAATATATTTTGGAAATCTAAAACAAGCTGCAATTCAAACTGTCAAAAGAGCTCTATTTTACAGAATGTAATTATACAGGTATCTCTGAAATCGATGGTCAGTGTTTTAAAAATGATCAAGCAAAAATGTTTTGTCTCAATAGATTCAAGGGGCTGTCAGCGTATGTTTGAGTCAAAATGAAACGTTTATTAATTTTCCATGTTTCATATTTTACCAGGTTATACCATTTATCCAAGGACTGAATCCTGGAATTACGATGAAGGTTAGTAACTTTATTCTATTACTGAGAGAGAGAGAGAGAGAGAGAGAGAGAGAGCATCAAAAATGTAGACTTTCGAAGTTGCAGTGCATTAAGCTCGTTGTATTTATTAATTGTACTTGTTTGACAGAGTAAAAGTCACAGATGTACCAAAAGGTATTATTACGTTTCAGCCACGAACAGATCCCTATTATATGGATGATAGTCTAACCTTTAATTTGTGTAATGTCTAGATTTAAGATACCGATATTTCTATCGACCCAGAACTGAAGAAGTAGACTACGGGATTGGTGGTATAGAAGACCACAAAGTTGTTATGAAATAGTAATTATTCAACAACATTAACAATGTTTAAAATATACAGAACATGCGTCAAACATCATAAGTCGCTTACTTGCAGATTCTCATATATGTTAATGTAAAAAAAATTGACATTGTAACAAATATAACAATGTAACAAATATAACAATGTAACGAATGTAACAATGTAAAAAATATAACAATGTAAAAATATAACAATATAACAATGTTACAATGTAACAAATATAACAATGTAACAATGTTACAAATGTAACAATGTAACAAATGTTACAAATGTAACAATGTAACAAATGTTATTTTTTTCCCTACATGGACCCTTTTTTGGTCATAACTCACTTAAAACGCGTAAAATAGACAATGTACACAATTTTGTCAACTTCCAATTTTATTTTCAGATATTTTAGGCATGAAAGGAGCTAATGACTAATAAAGGAAAACTCTAGAGAGAATCGTTTAACGCCAAAATTTTGATGTCTTGTATATCAAAAATTCCTGTATGAAATTTTAATTTTTTTTATTCTATTGTCCCATTAGCAAAGCTCTTTAAAACAAAAGGCAAGAGTTTTACTCTAATTACAAATTTTCTGACACTGGTATTCCTTCAAAAACATAATTATGCAATTATTTTATACTCTTTTCACATGCGCCATTAGTTATGATTTAAATAACATAAACGTACGGAATAACTAAATACCGAAGTTACTGTGCTGGACAATTGTTTTTTAAGCTAATAATATTAACTTTAAGTGATCTTTGTGCAACACGTTGTAAATAATGTAGTAGTTGAGTGTTTTCTAGGACAATGATTGAGGTTTAAGACATCGTTTTTCATTAATATATTATTTGCTCGTGCCACTACAAAGACATTGTAGGAGTGCGTGGATAATTTATATTGGTATGCAAGTGTCTGCAAATGAAGTTTGGTTATGTATCAATAGGCAAAAAGGCTTGAAATTTTGCCCAAAATAGGTTTAACTATGAACTGAAAGTGGGACTTTTATCCACTTTGCAAGGAATCAAAGTATTCATTTTTTTGTGCAATTACAGCGATTCATGCAAAATTCCAAAACAAACAGACGTAAATATTTCTTTGGTGTAAACTGTAACTTGTTATATTTATATTCAGCTACTCGACAAACTCTGGTTTAAATCTGTAAACTACTTTATCTAAGAACTAATTTATGAACTAAACTATGAACTAATTTATCTACAATTAACCTTTTTAGATCTCACAAACAAGCCACTTGAAACATCAGCTGAAACATCTGAAGGTACATAGAATATTTAATACAAAAGGACTGATTTCTGCATTTTAAGTAAAGCATCAGCTATGCTTTATATTGTTACTGTACGCATAAATTTTCTCTTTTAATGTAACCATTGTATCTTAAAATACAAATTAATGTAGGTCAATTGCAGAAAGTAGATGTATTTTTTGTTTAAATATGTAAAAGCAAAGAAAAGGGGTAAATGTAAAAAGAAAAAATGAAAGGATATGGAGTGAATGTACATGTGAAAAGACGCACACGATACATAGAAATACATAGCAAAGGTTTATTAAAGGGAGTATGGGCGTCAGACATAGAGGGTTAAACATTTTTGCTCATGGATCATATTTTATTGGCCATAGGTCACTTTAAATTGCAAAAAATAAACAATGCACCAAATTTTATCAACTTCCAAGGCAAATAAGCAGCTAAACGCAGATAAATTATAAAGAGAACCATTTCCCGCCAAACTGTTGATGTGTTATATATAAAAAGAAATTCTTGCATGGAATTTAAAATTGTGGGTTTAATATTAATTCTCGTAGCTAAGCGCTTGAAAAAAGACACAAGTTTTAATTCTACTGACAAATTTTTGACACTCGTTATCCCTTAAGCAGAGGGTTTTTATATAAAATTTCCCCCTAGACCAAACTTTTGTATTAATAACCTTCAGCTGTATAAATTTAACAGGAACATTCATCTCATTAACTAGGTATTAAAGCTTCATTAGACTGCCCAGTTGATTATTGCTTTGTCAGCCACAACCCATCTTACCTCGTGACTACTTTATTTCTTAGAGATTTTCTAGGTCAGAACAGATCTCGCATAAATGACAAAAATACTATAGATATATCCTTGTTCGATATCTAGCAAGCGAATTCTGCTCAAACCGGTGCTAAGGACAGTCTTGAACTTTCTATGTGGTTAGAGATGTTGGTAAGTTCTATAATTTGTATGCAAAACTACTTTAAATGTCTACACTTATATATAATAGATTCACTAATATATATATATATATTTTTTTTTATATTTTCATTAGGTATAATATACGCAGTTGTAACAGCTGCAACGGCAACCATCACAAGCGCACTTGTATTGTATAAACTACTGACTAGACCGACAGCAGTCAGTAACTACGTCTCTGGGGTTAGTATATCCCCGTTTTGAACGCTGGTTAATCATTATCATCATAACTACGATATTATCAATAAAGCATTTGTCAGGGTGGTACCCATGTGTATGGTCTTCATGTTTATTTTCTCCATTGTAAGGGTATTCGTCTTGATAAGTTTTTCAGATTGATTTACACTGTGATTCGTTTATTTTTGAGCTATGTACCACACATAGGGAAGTATTTGGATCCAGGAAAACGAGTTTAACCCCACCGCAATTTTGCGCATGTTCCAAGTCTGAATATGTTGGCTATTGGCTTGTCAATGTCTACTTATAAAATTTCAGTCACTTGATATTCGGGTCAGGTACGGACCATATTATTGAGTGTGAAGCGGAAAAAATAATCTCGCGAGCCAAAGAAAATTTCCGGCTCAGGTAAAAATGCTAGCCCCCCCCCCCCGAAAATCAAATGGTCCGTGCCTTATTTGATGTGGTTGGTTTCCATTGATTTATACAATTTTACTTTTATTGGGCCATTTAGGGCTTGCTATAAGGTGTGAGGTTCCTCACTGTGTTGCAGACAGACCATACGGTGACCCCCTAGATGCTTTGTTTCGGGTCTATTTAACGTGGAGATGGGATGTTGTTAATGCATTTTCCTTTCTTATGAAATTTTGAAGTATAGTTATACTAATCCTGTCCCTGTTCAGTCAGACTTAACAATAAACAATGTCAAAATAATAATATTTGTGTATGAAGAGTTTTGTTTTTGGTTTTCTTGATTAATAATTATCGTTTAACTTTTTCCTGATATATAAAGACGGGAACATAGCAATTGATGTATATGGAATATAAATAACAAAAGTCGAAATGCCTAAGTTACTGTTAATATATTTTCTGCATATCCGCATTATGTCTTATGTATATGTTATGTGCATGTCTCATGTATAAATAATGAAAGAAATAAAAAGGGTTGAAAAACTAGTTTAAGGAAGCTCACTCCTCAAGTTCATTTTATCAAGGATTTAAAATTATTATTCTTATTTATCAGAATATGGGACATACATCATTTTAAGCCAAAAATATTGATAGGTCTGTGTGGTAGTATTTGAGATTTAAATATCTGAAATTTTGGCGGGAAACCGAACCTCTCTAGACTTTTCATTCATTTTGCATTAAGGTAATCAACCTTTGAAATTCGATGAAGGCATATCAAGAATTTCATCAAATTTTGTCAGAAGTCTATTGAAGATGTATACTATCATATTTTGAAAAGAAAATTAGGGGTCAACGCGCAAAATTTTCTAATGCATTATAATGTATAAAACAAGAGAATTCCGAAAGTCAGAGACAGTTTCAAAAACCTGAGGAGTGACCATCCTTAACTAGTTTCTAAATGGCACTAATAGGCTGTGTAAATTGATCCCATGAAATCTTGTAATTGTAGAATTGTCATGACTCTCTGACAAATTTTTGAAGCATACTTGTTCTGTAAAAGCTGGAGAAAGAGAAGCTATTGATATCCCACAAAATAAAACGAAAGATGAACAAAGGAACAGGGCTAGCTATACTGACTAACAATCGATTATAAACACAAACAACTCAACACTATTAGCAACGTTTTGTCTCACCAAAGACTTTTTTATGAAAGCTGACTTCACATGTTCAGACATCTCCTTTATCACAAGGCAGTTTATTTGTTTAAGGATGGTCACTATTCAGGTTTTTGAAACTGTCTATGACTTTCGGAATTCTCATAGTTTATCCATCATAATGCATTAGAAAATTGTGCTCACTGACCCCCACTTTTCTTTTCAAAATATGTTTGTATACATCTTGAATCAACTTTTTACAAAATTTGATGAAATTCTTGATAAATCTTCATTCTATTTCAACGATCTATTGCTATAATGCAAAATAAATGAAAAATCTAGAGGAGTTTGGTTTCCCGCCAAAATTTCCGGCACTTAAATCTCAAAAACAGGCACACTGACCTATCAATATTTTTTGCTTAAAATGATGTATGATGGATGTTTTAATAAATAAACATACTATTTTCAAAACCTTGATATTATGAACTTGAGGAGTGACCATCCTTAAAGAACAAATAGATAGCAGCATACAGTATCACGCAATACCATTCACATAACAAAACATTTTGGAGAACCAAAAAAGTAAATACAATTTATATAAAAGAACTGAGATAAAAATGGCGCAGAAAGATAATTTCAAAAGAAAAATATTACTGTTCTCCCTCGTTATACTCTTCCTCTATAATTCCGGTTCTTCAATAAATGTTATTCATTTCCAAGATCAGTTTTTCAAAAGTTGATAGTTTTTTTTGTTATTTATTCCCTCCATATTTGACCACTCTAAAATATCGCCAAATTTTGCCTGGTCGAAAAGAACGCAACATAAGGAGAATGCACTATCAGTTTGGAAAGCCCAAAGGGAATAAATAACATTTTAAGATAAAAATATTCCGACAATTCTAAAATTTTGCCTGGTCCAAAAGAACGCAAAAGGGTTGAACAACTAGTTTAACTAGTTTTTAAATGGAACCAATAGGCTGTGTAAATTGATCCCTTGAAATCTTGTAATACTAGAATTGTCATGACTCTCTGACGAATTTTTGAAGCATACTTGTTCTGTAAAAACTGAAGAAAGAGCAGCTATTGATATCACACTGCACAACCGCCGTGCGCGGTCCCGGCTTATGAATAGGCCCGCAGCATCCTCTGAGCTTGGAGTATGAGTCTTCCTAACAGAGGTGACACGTTTGCCGTGTGTCGAGACCCGTGTCGATGGTTGACGAGATCCTGGTAGGTGCGAACCTGTGTTCAGACTCCCGCTGCGGCCATTAAATATCCGTTGGGCTGAGAATACAGGGTCAATATCTTACTTTGGCTCTGAAATCATCTAAACGGGAGGTCGGATTGGCCCGGTCCGATCAATCGGCTGGTTACGCCAAGCCCTCCAATATATCTTTCCAACTTGAGTTTAAGTTAACAAGTGTAACATTTTTGTCTTGATTTAAACCATCAATACAGTGCAGGAGGTTTTGGAGAAGGCGGTGGCTCATGGGTCAATCAAGTAGTACGCTTTCCATCAGTGCCTGATGGTTACGCTCCACTTGAGTATACCATCTTTGGAACACTTGATACTTTCTGGCGGAGATCCCTAGAATCAAAGTATCGCCCCTGTTGGCACTCCGTGGTGGGTGGGTGACAAAGATGTTGAAATCTCCTTTCTTACTACATGGCACAACAAACCCCCCAAAACCAACCAGTTCCAAATAGAAAAAGAAAACTAGACAATTCTATTCCAGAAGTTGAAGGTAACAGTTGGACAAAATTTATTGTGTTGACTGGATCATCTGATAAAAAAAAATATCAAAAATCAATCCATTTGCTATCCAAAAGACCATCCAAAGCATTGCTGGAACAGTAAAAAACGTCTCCAGAATGCGATCAGGTGACTTACTAATTGAAGCTTCTTCCAAAACTCAGAGTGAAAATTTACTAAAAATAACAAAAATTTTAGAATTCAAAGTCTCGGCATCTCCCCACAGAACTCTTAATAGCAGTCGTGGTATTATGAGAGACAGAAGTCAGTATCTTTCAGATGTTAGCGATGAGGAAATTTGTGACGAATTATCATCACAAGGCGTCACAAAAGTACAAAGATTTATTTCGAAAAATTCAGGAAGCGTGTTAAACTTAATACTTTTCTATTGACTTTCAACAGTTCAATTCCTCCAACATCATTGGAAATTGGCCCCTTTGGTATAAAGGTGGACAAATTCATACCAAACCCTGTTAGATGTTTCACTTGCCAAAAGTTTGGTCATGGCACCAAACAATGTAGGGGCAAGTTGAAATGTTTTAAATGTGGAGAGGAGGGATACCAGGGTACCGAGTGTGGTAATGCTCAGAAATGTGCAAACTGCGGCGACGCGCATATGGCCTCCTCACGGCATTGTCCACTTTATACCAAGGAGAAGGAAATTTTAAAACTTAAAACAGAGAAAAACATTTCGTACAAAGACGCAAGTCAACAAATTTCCTTATCAAAAACAGCAACATCCTCATATGCAGACAAAGTTAAAAAACCTAACTCTTTCTCGCATGTTCAGACCCAAACAAATTATACTTGGCCAATTGACACACAAATCCCAAGACCATTAGCTGTGGAAACTGTACCGAAAGAAAAAATCATCACTCCATCAAAATTTAAAAAAGCTTTAAATACAAGCAAGTCAACACAATCATCACAATCAACACAATCTTTGTCCAAATCTCCTTCTTAAGTTCAATCATCATCTAAAAACACAAATTTGAAAACTGGCTCTAAAATTGCTGCAGCCAAAGAACAGAAATCTGCAGAATGTTCGTCTACTGCAGAAAATAAAAAAGCACCTAGAAGTGCAAATAGCCACAGACAGAGTAGACTCGAGAAGTCCAAATCGGCTGTTAGCACTTCTAACAGATTTGAAAGCCTGTCTTCGGACGAAGACACTGGCACATCTAAAACGTCCGGTCCATGCCAAAAACTGTGGTGGTATGTTAGCATTTGGGGACCATTAGATTCCCACATGGATACATCCGAACCGGATAACAACATCGAAAGTGAACGACCACACAGTAGGTCTTCTTCTGTTAGTGGATCATCGTCTCGTCATCCTTCAGTTTCCCGAAAGGGAAATATCTCACCAATACGACTAAAATGAACAATATAATTCAATGGAATTGCCGAGTTTTTAAGATTATTTTTATTGAAATTAGTTTATAAACTCAAAATTTTAATCCTGCGGCATTTTGTCTTAAGGAAACATACCTGAAGAAAAGTGATACGTTGAATGTAAAGAACTACTCCCTCTACAGCACTTATGTACCTAAGAATGAACGAGCTGCTGGCGGCTCAACCATTCTCGTCAACAACGATATTGTCCACAGTACTGTTGATCTAAATACGGATCTTCAGGCTGTTGCAGTGAGAATTTCTTTGGATCTTTATGTTCTGTATATTTACCACCTAATTACAACCTCAGTCTTAGTCAACTTAAAAACTTGACCAACCAACTGCCCGCCCATTTATAATAATGGGTGATTTTAATGCTCACAATCCATTATGGGGCAGTTCTGCTTTGAATGACAGAGGTAAAAAGATTGAAGACATAATGTCGCAGGAAGGTTTATGTATCTTTAATGACGGTTCACACACTTATTTACATCCTGGAAATGGGTCTTAATCAGCTATAGACCTAACTATAAATGACCCATCCCTACTGTTGGACTTCTCATGGAAAGTACACGACGACTTATGTAGTAGTGATCACTTTCCCATCATTCTTCAACATCTTCATTCTACTACTGATGAAAAGCCACAGCGCTTGAAATTTGATAAAGCTGATTGGTATCTCTATGAAAATTTATGTAGAGAAGAATTGAAATCTGAATTGTTTGAAGATGTTCTCGACCCCTTAAGTCTTTTCAGTGAAAAAATACTTTCCATTGCAGATAAATCTATACCGAAAACCTCGGCAAACCCAAAACGGCCTGGGAAACCTTGGTTTGACGATGACTGTGATAATGCTCTGAGAAATCGTAAAAAGGCAGAGGAACTTTTCAATAAACATCCAACGACGGGCAATCTTGGCAATTTTCGCGTTTTTCGTGCAAAAGCTCGAAGAACCTTGAAACAAAGAAGACGCACTTCTTGGCGTAACTTTGTTTCAAAATTAAATTGCCATACCCCTATGAACAAAGTATGGAATATGGTACAAAAAATCAAGGGTAAAAATAGAAAAGCTAAAGTCCATCACATCAAAAACGGACAAGATATTTTAACATCTGAAAAAGATATTGCAAATAAAATTGGAGAAACATTTGAGAAACATTCTTCTTCTAAAAATCTAGGACCTACATTCCAGAGAATTAAAGTACAAAAAGAACGAAACAAACTTAACTTAAAATCTAAAAATACAGAGGAATACAACAGATTATTTTCTATGGATGAACTGAAACAAGCCTTGGATAAGGCACATGACACGGCATGTGGTCCTGACGATATCCATTATCAACTCCTCAAACATCTTCCTTTATCAACTCTGGAAATTCTTTTAAATCTTTTTAATAAAATTTGGGAAACGGGGAAACAACCACCTAGGTGGAAACAAGCAACTATAGTACCTATTCCAAAACCGGGGATCATTCCGAACCATCTAATTACAGACCACTAGCATTAACTAGTTGCGTCTGTAAGACAATGGAACGGAGGATAAACAACCGTCTTGTTTGGTATCTCGAATCGAACAATCTTCTGTCGAACATCCAAAATGGATTTCAACAAGGTCGTACAACAATAGACCATTTAGCTCGATTTGAAACATTTATCAGAAATGCATTTTCAAAGAAAGAACATGCAGTGTCCATCTTTTTCGATATTGAAAAAGCATATGACACAACATGGAAATATGGCATTTTAAAAGATCTTTTTGATATGGGGTTGAGAGGAAGTTTACCAACTTTTATTGAGAATTTATTGAGAATTTTCTCAAAGATCGTGAATTCAATGTTAGAGTCAACTCTACATTTTCTGACTCGTTTGAACAAGAGATGGGTGTTCCGCAAGGAAGCATCCTCTCTGTCATACTATTTAGTATCAAAATAAATAGTTTGGCCCAGCTTTTAAAAGATAACATTGATGGATCTCTTTACGTAGATGATTTTCTGATTTGCTATCTTGGAAAAAACATGAATAACATAGAACGCCAATTGCAATTATGTCTAAACAGAATCGAAAAATGGACAGTTGAAAATGGTTTTAAATTTTCAAGCTCGAAAACAGTCGGGGTGCATTTCTGTTGTAAGCGGAAAATGCACCCAGACCCAGAACTGAAACTATACAATAACCCTACAACTATTGTAAAAGAGGCCAAGTTCCTTGGTTTAATTTTTGATAGTAAACTTTCATTTCTTCCCCATATCAAAATGCTAAAAAACAAATGCCTCAAGGCATTAGATATTTTAAAGTTGTGTCGAGTACCGCCTGGGGTGCGGATAGCACTGTTTTATTAAATTTATATCGATCGTTGATTCGATCAAAACTAGATTATGGATATTTTATTTACGGTTCCGCCCGTAAATCATACATTAAATTACACCGTTCACCACCAAGGTTTGCGTCTTTCATTAGGTGTGTCCAGAACTTCTCCTGTGGAGAGTCTGTATGCTGCAGCTAATGAACCATCCTTGGAAGACAGACGCATTAAACTTGGTTTACAATATGCAACAAAGCTTAAAGCGTATCCTTCCAATCCTTCTCACAACTGTGTTTTCAAACCTCTTCACAAAGCTGACTATGAAAAACGCCAAAATGTTATACAACCTTTTGGTCTTCGTATCAAACCACACCTTGAATCTGCTAATATAAATTTAGATGAAATAGCTCCTATAGAAACTCCCAAAAAACCTCCATGGCTGAACCCAAAACCAACATTTAATTTTGAACTACGCAAACACAAAAATGTTGATACCAATCCTCTGGTTATCCAGCAGGACTTTGCAAGAATTAAATCAAAACATCCTGAATACTTGCAAATTTACACAGATGGCTCTAGGGATGGAGACAGAGTGGCTTCTGCAGCCGTTTTTGGAGGCCGTGCAGCAACTCTCCGATTACCATCCTCTAGTTCCATATTTACTGCTGAAGCTAACGCTATTTACTCAGCACTTAAATTTGTAGCTGTATCGCAATCAAATAAATTCATGATTTGTTCCGATTCACTCTCTTGCCTATTGGCAATTGAAAGTCGAAAAACAAAACACCCAATTATTTTGAAAATAGCCGAATTCTACAAATCACTTGTAGCATTAGGCAAAGAAGTCATTTATGTTTGGATCCCTAATCATGTGGGGATCTATGGAAACACAGTTGCTGACCAGGAAGCCAAGGATGCACTAGATGACGAGATGTCGGATTGTCCAGTACCGTACACTGACATGAAGCCTTTAATAGTGAAATACATTTTAAAGTTATGGCATGCCAAATGGGATCTGCAAACGAATAATAAACTGCATGGAATACAGACGTCGGTAAACAAGTCGGTTCCTGCGGTAAAAACCGTAGGGAACAGGTAGTGTTGACCAGATGTCGTATTGGACATACTAGAACAACACATAGTTTTATCCTCAATTGTGATGATCGACCTGAATGTATTCCATGCAATTGTCCTTATACAATTCAACATGTTTTAATTGACTGTGTAAATGTAGCCGATATCAGGCGTGATTTTTATTCTGCTGATTGTCTTAAAGACCTATTTACAAATGCCGCTGGCGACAAAATCGTTCAATTTGTAAAAGCAATCAATTTATTTGATAAGATTTAAATGTATTTATCTTAAAGTTCTAATATTATAACAATTAAACTTACATTTCTCGTATTATGTTTTTATATTTTTCACACCGGTTTTCCTTGTATAAAGCTGTAATGGTTTTATACTTATATTTTATATATATTTATTAAAATTGTTCAATATATTTAACAGTTCTCGCCACAATATAGCTGAAATATTGCTGAAGTTGGCGTAAAACATCAATCAATCAATCAATCACACTGAACAAAAAATAGGGTTCCATGACGCAAGAATTGATAGACTCTATGTGGTTCAAACTCATATCTCTAAAGAATATATCAGATTATCCACTTACGAACATGTCACTATCAAATCAAGTTTAAGGAGATAACACAAAACAGGTATGAAAATATTTTTATATGTGTCGAATAAGCAAATATATTTCTTATTTTTTCATTTAGTCTGATAGAGTAGAAAATGTGCTACAGGCCATCATTGAAAATGTACTGAGTGAGTCTGTCGGGGATATGGACAGAGAAAATTGCAGAAATATCCCACCTATTTCACATGAAAATGTGGTATTTTCAGTAACAGAAGAAAACAATATTAAAGACGCACTGAGAAGGTACAGTTTCTGAAATATTCAAATGGAAAACAACAGTGTTTCCTGGTTCAATCCATGTTAAATGTTCATTGAGTAAACAGTTGAATGACTTGTAGTAAAACAAAAAGTGATATGATGCAAAATCTAGTTTCTTTGTGAACATTTATATAAGCCATTGTTAACATTCAATCAAGAAAAATGCAATTATGCTAACACCATTGTTCATTTTCTTTTGTTTTTATTTTTGAATTTGTTTATGCTTTAATTCCGGAAGAAGCCCATAACCAATCCAACTGCCGTGCTTCTAGCTGTGTGTGTCATCAACAAACAAAATCCATAAATTACGTTATCGGAGGATATCAGCAGGAGATACTAGTACTACGATAATTCGTTTAAATAGTGAGTCTTGATTATCTGAAGATTTTTCACGTAGAGTGACCTCAGACCGATACTTCAAATGCTACTGAAATGAATGATGATCTTTTACCAAACCGTCGGGAAGTTTTCAGGCTGATGATTTGACATACCCTGTTTTGCCTCTACCCTAGATTGACTCACTGATAGTGTGACGGGTGCCACTAGTGGAGCAGGACAATAGGGGAGGGGGCAAATCCAGTACCAGGGACATCTTCCGAGTGCCATACAACGAGAGCCGTAGTATTTTTGAAGGGTTTGAATTTTGATAAAAACAGTAAATTTATTTAAACGTAAATGGTGAATAAAAGGATATGGAGTAAATGCACATGAGACAAAGTCTCTTCAAATACATGGTAAATAACAAGCAAAGGAACAACGCTTTTATTGTTGTTCTTCATCTTGAAGTCACCATGAGGCCTTCAACAATGAGCTTTGCTCATACCTCATAGTAAGTTCAAGACGGCCCCTAGCACCGGTTTAAGCGGAAGTCTTTGCTAATTGTCGACCAACGCTACATCCATGTCTTTCTTGGTCATGGGTGCGGGATTGTCAACAAACATCAATTAAACTGGCAAAGTGCTCTTACAATCACAGTCATCTTTTGCCCGACAAAAGCACTAGTGTCTTAAGCTAGTTGACAACTACAACATATAGACAAACACAGGGCACTCATCAAGTCGAATGTAAGAAAACTTGGCGTTATAAAATAGTGAGATGTGGGCACTTAAAACAGTTGGTCTGGATTACATTTCGAAAATTACAAAAATAATTGCCAAAATTTGAAAGTATCAATAGTATATCCATATGAGAAATTCTCTCACGCACAAGTACACCATAACTGAAAAATATAGAGAGCATACATACTCCACACTGCAGGAGAGACAAACTCCAGTCGTAAATGGTGAATAAAAGGATATGGAGTAAATGCACATGAGACAAAGTCTCTACGAATACATGGTAAAAGCAAGCAAATGAACAACGCTTTTATTGTTGTTCTACATCTTGAAGTCACCATGAGGCCTTCAACAATGAGCTTTGCTCATACCTCATAGTAAGTTCAAGACGGCCCCTAGCACCGGTTTAAGCGGAATTCTTTGCTAATTGTCGAGCACCGCTACATCCATGTCTTTCTTGGTCATGGGTGCGGGATTGTCAACAAACATCAATTAAACTGGCAAAGTGCTCTTACAATCACTGTCATCCTTTGCCCGACAAAAGCACTAGTGTCTTAAGCTAGTGGACAACTACAACATATAGACAAACACAGGGCACTCATCAAGTCGAATGTAAGAAAACTTGGCGTTATAAAATAGTGAGATGTGGGCACTTAAAACAGTTGGTCTGGATTACATTTCGAAAATTACAAAAATAATTGCCAAAATTTGAAAGTATCAATAGTATATCCATATGAGAAATTCTCTCACGCACAAGTACACCATAACTGAAAAATATATAGAGCATAAATCTCTCGCACGGGGAATCGTTTTACGGACTCCACACTGCAAGGTTAGTTTAAAAAGTTTTAAGAATAGGTTAATTGACAATGCAAAGGTTTGAGGCACATATTTAGGTACTTTAATAAGGAAAACATATAAGTATGTGAAATATGGAAGCCGATCAACTAACATTTGAAAGATATACCAATTGTTTTAGTTTGTTAATTGTTTTAAAAGGTAGACAACATACCGAGATCAAGGTCATAAGATGAAGTATCTAAGTACAAACTGAAATGTCTAACCAAATTATACACATAAAAATGTGTACAGCATAACAAAATTTACTGGTTTTTTTTGTGCAACTATGGCTTTTTCTGCAATTTGTTTTTCTTTTCTTTTGTATTTTTTTATTTTATTTACTAATTATTATTTTTTTTGTAATTTATTTTCTTCTCTCTTTTTTTGTATATGAAAGACCAATGACTTCTGGATTTTGTTATTCATTACCACTGGGCCGATGCTACTGCTGGTTGAATGATAGTCGTCCCCGAGGGTATTCATCAACCCAGTATTCAGCACTTAAGTGCTGACCCGAGAACCGTTTTAATTTGGAAACATGCAATAATTAAATTTTAGAATAGTTTGCTTAAAACTAAAGATTATAGATCTGGTGCAAGTGCTGTCCTTGGCTGATTTTGGCTTTTCATTTAGAATTTTCGATTATTTGCTCTCTATCACATCTACAAATGTTCGGATAATGGTCTCCCAAAGGTATTGATTTTATCTGCACTGAAAAAAACATATAAGTTGTCTAAATGGCCAAATGGCTAAATTTACAGTATATGGGATAACGCTTTCATTGTTGTTCTTCATCTTGAAGTCGGGGCCTGGGTGGCCGAATAGTCAAGGTAGTTTCTACTACCTGTACACCTACTGTAGTATATCACCACTGCGGTGCGAGTTCACGCCCCACTTTGTACATTACAAAAAGGGTACACTCGACTTACAATCGGAAATGATAAGGTATGTTAGTTACCTGCCAAAGGTAGGTAGGTGGTTCTCTCCAGGCACCTCGGCTTTATCCACCACTAAAACTGACCAACACGAGATAGCTTAAATACTGCTGAAAGTGACGTTAAACCCCATAACAATCAATCTTGAAGTCACCATGAGGCCTCTAACTATGAATTTTGCTCATACCGTTCTAAACGGTCCCTGGCATCAATTGAATAGTAATTTTGAAAATGAACCAATTTATACGAAAAAAAAACATTCGGTTTGACAATGCAACCAGGCCTATTGAATTTTATTATTGTATCATGAAATTTGCAAAAAATGGTCCAAACCATTGATTTTTTTTTGTTATATTGCAATATTTTTGTGTTTAAAAGGTTGTAAAAAAGAAAATTGCCTATTATGATATTCTTTTTTATCAGTTTTTTATAATGTAGAGTCACAAAAGTGTTTTTGATGTTTTTGTTAGACGATGAACACCAAAAACAAACTAAATAAAGGTATTCTTGAACACAATTAGAAAGTAACAATGTCGAAATTTGATAAACCTAGGAGGTCTGCTCCTAGCTGATTTGTGTGTAACATTAGGTCTGTTAGGTTATTTGTGCTCTTTTAACATTTTAAACCTATTTTTAATTCCAGTTTTTGAAATGGTTATCTTGTATCTATACTGTGCAAATATAAGTAGTCGAAATGGTTACCTTTGGAAATAGAATCACTACAACTTCAGTCATTTATATTCTACTGGCTTTTGACTAGCCTTCTACTGAAATTCAGTCAGAAGCCCATGCCTAGCTCGTTTGTTTGAGATTATATTCACAGTAGCTTCGGTACTTTGTTCTTTGATAATTCCTTCAGTATTTTTGAAATGTAAGAATTAGGTCGATTATTCATTAGTTGTCATCTTGTGCTTTGTTCCTTCGGTATTCTACTGCCGTTGTTTTGTCAAGCATTATAAGTGATCTTACATTGAACCTCTTAACGGACTCCGACAATATGTTGAAAATAGTAATCAGTATCCATTTGGCAGATAAATACTTCAAATATCGGATGTTTAACGGCCGAAACTATACCAGTGTCGACCCTAGCTAGAACACAAACACACCGCAATTATATGAACTTACTTACACGCAACTGTTCATCGAAAATTGATTGCTTCTCTTGTTCATATGAATTTACTTAAATCATAAAAATCAAACATTTTATTGAAATAAATCATAAAATATAATAATTTTCATAAATTGATGATTCAACAACAAATAATTCAAAATTTGGAATTACAAGAACCGATAATGACAGAGATCTATACGTTTCAAGTATTGTTCTGTGTTGTCGACATTCGTCTCATTCTCATTTTACATAAAAATACATTCCTTATAGTCTCTTTAATTTCCGGTGTACGAATTGCAAACAGAATAGGATCAAGCATTGAGTTAACAGCAAAACATAATAAAGCGTATACTTTAGATTCTGGTGGAGTATACGAACCCGAAATTGCGGAGTTCCATAAAGAAACAATCCCTGGACTTGTCAGTATAATCGTTGTTGCTGAGAGAACAACCGTTGTTACAAAGGCCTTTTGTTCCCATGCCTTATTACTCTGTTTCCTTAATACCTGTTCTGAAACAATACTCACGTTTGATTTTCGGGGAGGAAATATTTCTGTTGATCGTGGATGTTCTGTAATTATTGTAGTTTCAGTTGAAAATGAAATTTCTAAGTCGTCACTAAAAAGTACGTCAGTACTATCAATGACACAGATTTTTGGCTCTTTCAAATTTTCAAATGATGTTGTCCGTCTTGTTCTTTGCTCCATTCCAATTTCATCGACTGATCCAATGCTCATAATTTCAATATCATTTAAAGAAGCAACTTTTGTGCTTGATTCGTGCATTCTATTGTTAGATTTATTTTGAATGATTTCTAAATTCAGCTTGGAACAGGTAAGAAATCTTGATTCTTTTTCGTCTGGTATATCTACCGATATTGAGCCTTTTGTTTTTGTTGTACTGTTACTGTTCTGCTCGACACTTCCACTCATTTCGAATGCCGTCATTGCAATATTAGAAGTTGCTGATCTGGCAGGATGTCCTTTGAATACATCAATTTTGTTTTGATAGCGGAAGAAGATGTTCCAGATATTGTAAGCAGTGCATAATGTTATACAAACCATCAGAAATATGATGACTGTGAACACAGTCCCCCAGAGGAAGCAGAAAACTTTGTAATTTTCTCCATATAAAATGTAGAATTTGCATGATGAAATCGATTCTTTTGAAGGTATAAGGAAATTTACAACTGATAGAAGAAATGCAAAAATGGGAACCAAAGATATCAATTTTTTCTTGTTATTGAATGTTTCTTTCATTCCAAAATTAAACGACTTAATAGTCAAATACCTTTCTAAAGATATCAATAACATAAACCCGTACACTAACATTAAACTAAATGTCATCAGGCAAGTTGAAAACCGACATAAGTTTAAATATGATTGCAATGGCGTCACTGTTTCCGCTAAAAGGTCCAAAAGACATGCTATGTTTAGGAGACATTCACTGACGCAAAGTGATATCATCAATATATTGTGGAACTCATTTTTTAAAGACTTGATAGAAGCAACAGTCACTAAGGTTAGTAGAAGGAATGAAATTAAAGACGTACTTAATACTAGAATTATGTGAAACGATGTCATGCTTTCATCAGATGCCGACGTTTGATTGTCTTGAGATATCTGTAAAGCAAGAATTATAAAATAAATAATTTAAAGCGGAAGACATAGGTTAAGGGACATAACTCTTAAAAAACACATGTTCGTTTGCTTTGATCATGAATATCAAGATATTCTAAGCTTCTGAATAACATATTAGAAGATTTTAATTCTTTTTCGCACAAATGCTTAGAAAGTATCAATAATACTGTTTCAAACGTTTTACTGATTTACCGAGTACCTCCCATAACCAAGGTCTACTATATTAAACTTTACCGGTGCACTTGATCTCACCCATGGTATTTTATTTGGTCCGTGTTGTTCATCTTTGTATCTTTGTGTGTGTGTATCTTCATTTTTTCTTTTCTGTGCTGTACTCATGTTTCGTCTCTGTTTCTTTTTTGTTTCCGGTGTTGCCATTGTCCTCGGATATTCGTTTTGGATTGACGGTTCAGTTCTCACTTACTATATTAAACTTAGCATAATTATTCTGTTATATTATGTCACGTGATGCCTAAAAACTGCGACAAAAGTACAAATCGAAATCCAGTCCAGACAGAGAATGACGGCTGAAATTATGACGTCAAAATTTTTAATTGAAACATCATATATTGGTAAAATCTCGTTACTTCCGGTATCATTTATGTACTAAATTGAACTAAATGAACTAGTCAAATAGGGTTTGTAAGTCTTATTACGCGACCCCCCCAAAAAAAATGAAAATTTAATATACATCTCCGAAAATAACGTCGGAGTATTGTGATTTTCTTAATTTTAGTTTTATACGTCTTGTATTGTAAAATTTAAGACAAACGTCTTGATTTCAAATTTCTTATTGTTTATTTCCAAATCCTTACTCTTCACAACATTTGTTTATTACTAACCAGATTAACAAATAAAGGGATATGGAGTAAATGTACATGGGACAAAATCACAATAATACA
The DNA here is from genome assembly GCA_002080025.1 of Modiolus philippinarum. NCBI lineage: Eukaryota > Metazoa > Mollusca > Bivalvia > Mytilida > Modiolidae > Modiolus > Modiolus philippinarum. The sequence goes on along the minus strand of MJUU01064322.1, from coordinate 3,791 downwards.
TGGTAAGATTAAACAAATGGAACAACGCTTTAATTGTTGTTCTTCATCTCAAAGACACCATGGGGTCTTCAACAAAGAGCAAACACTCCTACCTCATAGAAAGACGGCCACTAGCACCGGTTTGAGCGCAATTACTTGCTAAATGGTGAACATCGCGCACATTCATGTGTCCCTTTTATCATGGATGCGGGGTCGTTAACAAGGGCATCTATATAGTACACTTACAAACACTATCATCCATTGCCCGACAATCAGACCGAAAGACAATACAACATATAAACGAGCACAGCGCACTCACCGAGTTGATCGTAAGAAAACTTGGCAAGCAAAATAGGGAGATGTGGGCAATATATATGTATATAGATGGGCAGAAAAATAGTTTGATTTTTTTTCGAAACAAGAAAGCCAAATGATGAATTTTGATAGTGCATTAATATGAGAAATTCTTACATGAACAAGTACATCATAACTGACAAAATAAAGAGCATACACCTAAAGCACGGGAAATATTTTAATGACTCCGCACTGCACAAGAAACAAACTCCATCGTACTTGAACAAATAAAGGGATATTGAGTAAATGTACATGGGACAAAATCCCAATAAATACATTGTAAGATTAACCAAATGGTACAACGCTTTAATTGTTGTTCTTCATCTCGAAGCCACCATGAGGTCTTCAACAAAAAGTAAACACTCCTACCTCGTAGTAAGTTCAAGACGACCCCTAGCACTGGTTAGAGGAATTCACTAGCTAAATGTGGAACAACGCGCACATTCGTGTGTCCCATTTATCATGGATGCGGGGTCGGCAACAAGCATAACATATTGGACAAAGTACTCTTACAAACACTGTCATCCATTACCCGACAATTAGACCAAAATACAATACAACATATAAACGAGCACAGGGCACTCACCGAGTTGATTGTAAGACAACTTGGCAAGCAAAATCGGGAGATATGGGCAATGTATTTATACAGATGGCCAGAAAAATAGTTTAATTTATTCAAAACAAGAAAGCCAAATGTTGAATTTTGATAGTGCATTCATATGAAAAATTCTCACATGAACAAGTACACCATAACTGACAAAATAAAGAGCATACACCTCAAGCACGGGGAATCTTTTCACGGACTCCACGCTGCACAAGAGACAAACTCCATCGTACATGAACAAAAAGGGATATTGAGTAAATGTACATGGGACAAAATCCCAATAAGACTAAGACTATTTATTGGAAAATCAGTAATATACAAATATATTGAAGACTTCCACAAACAATTTACAGATATTAAATCAAAACAGAACTAAAAAGTATGAAATAGTGCAACTGATAAAATATCTAAACATGGTTGAACCTGATACACACATTATAATTAATATGATGAAAAAGCGGACTGAATAAAATTGCAAATAACTTTTGTTTCGTACACATTTCATGGATTCATTAACTTATTAAATATATGTTGGGAGGTCTCACTGCTTGAGGGGTTATTATTATATTCGTCCAAATTAAGATCAGAAAATAACTTTTTTCTTAAATTATCATGTTTTCAGCAGAACAGAAGGAATAATAAATACATGGTAAGATTAAGCAAATGGAACAATGCTTTAATTGTTGTTCTTCATCTCGAAGTCACCATGAGATCTTCAACAAAGAGCAGAAAACTTCTCCAACGATATGAAGTTGATCGTTTTTAATAAATACTCTGTAAATTTTATGGTCGCCTTCAAAATTGGATTCAGTAGTATCACGTATTACGGTCTCGCAAAGTTCAACTGATGTTATTTAATTAAGCTAAATCTAGCATTAAGTCGTACCATCTTAACCATCGGACTTTGACTGGTGATGCATTGCTTTAGCCAGCACACATGGACATATATAATTGAAAAGTTTTTCCTCAGACAATAAAAAAAATAATTCAACTTGAACATTTAAAAGTTTGTTATCATTAGACATTATAACAAATCACTAAATGTCGTAAGCTAAACTGAATAAGAACAGGGTCTATAAATGAAAAACATTAGAAGTATAGAGGGACCGTTCACTTACGATTTATGGAGGAGCGTATGGGAGATATAGCAGGTGTTTATATTGCGATTGGACGTATAAGATATTACAACTGCGCATGTACGACAGGAAGTGTGAAAGTAATATATAGAGCTGGATGTTATGTTAACCAGGAATGCCGTCACCGGAAGTCATGTGATCGAAACCAGAAGTAATCCTGTTTGAAGCCATAATCTGCCATTTTGTTCGGAAACGGCGTCATAGAACACCAGAAAATTCTGCAGTGTTATTTCTGAGAAGGTATTGAAGCTAGCATACGCAACCGCAAGTGGATTTATATTTCCAGTATACCGCCTTATTTGCTGGAAATTATCCTATGAAAACCCGTAGGAGTCCTATTGAGGGTATTTAAGAGCGCGTGTGTAACCGGAAGTGGGCGTTCCTTTCCTCTTTAGGCCAATATTGACCGGAAATGATGTTACGAATCAACAAAAGATCCCACATTGGTCTGATTGGAGCATGCATCCGCAAACAAAAGTAACCGTTTATCTCCTTTATGACGCCATATTCTATTGGTAAAGTTCCCAAGGAACTTCAAATAAAGTTTATACAACCAACACCAGAATTCAAATCCAACACATTCCATCGTCGTTGGGATAAAATTTTGAGTGACTGCTCTTTTCGACTTCTAAATCTTCTCCATGACATTTAGCATCAAAAGAAAATAAAAACCGTGAAGTGAGAGATTTGTGAAAGAGTTGCAAAAATAATCTCCAACCTGATGCTGTTTCTAACATGTTAAATTACATTTCAGAACAGTCCAGAACACCATGACTCCCACCAAGCAGCAAGAGACACACCCCTTCTATCTACCTCCAACACCATTTCGACAACCCATGTCTCTTCAGTGCAGATCAAATCAAAGTATTTGAAAATCCATAAACCGAAATATGTAAAAGCTGAGAGAGAACAAATTACTTATATGATCTAAAAAGGAAAGCCAGAGTCAGCTAAGGACAGAGCTATGCAAGAGGGAGATTTATTAAAATTTTCGATAATTCAGATATTGCATGTTTTCAACTAAAATCGGTTTTCGAGATAGCACCGAAGTATTGGCTACTGGGTTGGTGAATACCCTCGGGGAGTAACAGTCCCCCAGCAGTGGCATCTGCCCAGTGGTGATAAATAACAAAATACCGAAGTTACTGTGAATTTAGTTTCTGCATATGCTAATTTCGACAACTCATGTCTCTTCATTGCAGATCCCCGGCACCTGAATAGGTTTTCAGGGGCTTTGGCTACAGAGCTGCCGGGCGCGTCCTCAGGTGGTGTCTTTGCGGGGTAGTAAGGTCATAATACGGAAAGCCTGACCGCAAACCATTGTAGCCAAACTGTGTGGAGAAACGCCACGCTCCATGCAGTATAAAGACCCCTTCTATATTTCTCTAAAGAGAGCAGACGCACTGGGTGTCGTATAGAAGGCTAAATTTCCTGCCCCTACCCATTTCTCCCCTTTTCCAGTGGCAATCAAAAGTCGTTGCCCCGGTTGTCCCTTCCACCTTTATTTCTTTCTTCTTTTACTTACAATTTGTTTTGAATTGATTAACTTGTTCTCGTCCTGATATAGCTGAAATATTGCTCATTAGACGTTAAACTCTAACTAATCAATCAATCAATCATTGCAGATCAAATCGTTTGAAAATCCATAAACCGAATACGTAAAAGCTGAGAAAAAAAACAAATTTCCAATAGGATCTAAAATAAAAAGGAAAGGCAGA
>MJUU01064321.1:289912-304554 GCA_002080025.1 Modiolus philippinarum | reverse complement strand
AATACCAATGATGTCTCAAACTGCAATAGCCCCAATACCAATGATGTCTCAAACTGCAATAGCCCCAATACCAATGATGACTCAAATTGCAATAGCCCCAATACCAATGATGTCTCAAACTACAATAGCCCCAATACCAATGATGTCTCAACCTGCAATAGCCCCAATACCAATGATGTCTCAAACTACAATAGCCCCAATACCAATGATGTCTCAAACTGCAATAGCCCCAATACCAATGATGTCTCAAACTGCAATAGCCCCAATACCAATAATGTCTAAACCTATATATAATAGCCCCAATACCAATGATGTCTCAACCTGCAATAGCCCCAATACCAATGATGTCTCAACCTGCAATAGCCCCAATACCAATGATGTCTCAAACTCATTTTCTGGCCTCTTTGTTCAAAGTTTAAGGTAGTTGGGGTGTCTTGGTTTCTGACATAAGAATTTAAATTTGTACAATGAAACTTTGAGTAATATGCTATAAAAATATGCAAAAAAATTTGGGGGTTACAAGTATACAAAAAAGATACAGAGTCCTAAAGATTGGTCAAATTGTTTTTTTTTCACACTATATTTAAAACAGAATTATATGAGAAATAGCCCAATACCACAATTCAAGGGCATATTTTTTCTATAAGCAGACATACAATTTTTTTTCTATACGCTGTATATTTATTGGTACAATATAGAAATTCATTTTAAAAACAAAAAATATATGTCATGGACATTTTCAAAAAGTTATTTCATGATGTTATTTTTTCAAGAAAGGGGAGATAACTTAATTGAAGTAATATGGGACCCCAAAATTACAAAAAAACATATTTTGGGAAAAATTCATAATAAATGTGTTGTGATAATATGCTTTTGACAATTCCAAAAAGAATTGAACTACCTTATCTTTTTAACAAAATTAGAAAATCTTGCATATTCCATGGTATTTCAGTATAGAATTATCTCCCTTTGATAAAACTTTTAAAAATTTTCGGCCAAATAATTATTCAAACAAACTTAATACTTATTGTTCATTCTTTTTTAAATTAGTGCATTAAAAGACATACAAAATCATTCAGACAACATTTTCATCGAATTTTGGAATTTTTGCTTAGATGTGCAAAAAAGATGCTCAGTTTTAGACACTCCAACTACATTAACATAGTTTGACCTCCATAGCTCGAACACCCCTCAAGTTCGAACTGTTTCCATCAGTCTTTTATGTGATAAAAGTCAACGAACTTCGACTGGTACAAGAATGAGGCATTTACAAAAATTATTATTGCCTTTAATTCTTAATTTGTTTGATTTTTTAATTTCTGTATTATTATTGGAGAGCTTTCAAACAGAAACAGCATTTAAAAATATTAAATTAAACCTACCTCAGCAGCTCTGACTAGTGACTGTAAATTTTTGTTCATAGTTACATGTTGTGGATGTCCTGATTCAATATCTATTTGTAGTTGACTAGCTACAGACCTTATTATACTAAAACAAAAATTAATAAAATTACTTCAAACAAACACTACAATTATGTGACATAAGTGAGTTCCTAAAGCTTAACTTCCTCAGTCACTCATAACAAAATTTCTCTAGAATCCATTTCTAGTCTGATTTACATAATTTTATATTGCTGAAAAAGAGCTTGACAAACAGCTTCTCCCAATAATTTAGAAATAATTTTGTAAACAGTTGTGATTTAAATACATGTTGAAATTTAAATGTCACAATTTACTATGTATTACATATATAGTAAATTGGACATAATTTTGTAGACATGTTAAAAATACCAGAGGCTCCCAGGAGCCTGTATAGCTCACCTATATATAGCAGTGGTACATCCATGCAATAACATTGATTTTTAAATACATTTCCTATGAGGTCTAAGTTAATCAATGGGACTGCTGGCGGTTATCTTGGATTATGCAGGGACGTGTCAGACAGATTTTTTACTTAACACCACCCTAGGACTATTATGACAAAGTTTGGTTGCAATTGGCTAATTTGTTTCAGAGGAGTTGATTGTTGAATGCATTTGCCATAGGGTCTAATTTTAATCAATGACCCCATTGCCGGCCATCTTGGATTATGCACTGACATCTCAGATACAATTTTCAGCTAAAAATTGAGGTACTTTGTTAAAGTGCGATTTTGGTCCCCCTAAGGCGCCTTATAGTTTGGAAACGGTAAGAGCTACACAAATCCGTTGACATACTACCGAAAGCTCATGTCAAGAGGAATCCAAAGAAAGAAACCCCATCAAAATCAGATGAAAAATAAAAAAATTGAGGTACTTTGTAAAAGTGCGAATTTGGCCCCCTTAGGCCCCTTATAGCTTGGAAACGGTATAAGCAACGCAAAATCCGTCGACACACTACCAAAAGCTCATGTCAAGAGGAATTCAAAGAAAGAAACCCCATCAAAATCTGATGAAAAATAAAAAATTGAGGTACTTTGTAAAAGTGTGACTTTGGCCCCTTAGGCCCCTTATAACTCAGAAACGGTAAGAGCTATGCAAAATCCATCGACACACCACCAAAAGCTCATGTCAAGACAAATCTAAAGAAAGAAACCCCATCAAAATCCGATGAAAAATAAAAATTTGAGGTACTTTCTAAAAGTGCGATTTTGGCCCTGTTGACCCCTTATAGCTCGGAAAGGGAAAGAGTAATCCAAATCTGATAGTTGTGCGCCATGTTTATTTTTCATAAGGAATCCAATGAAAAAAACTGCATCAAAATCCGACTAGAAAAAAAAATAATTAAAATTTCCCATAGGGTCCAATGTTAATCAATGGCGGCCATCTTGGATTAGGACACAATTTTTCATTTACACCACCCAAGGACTATTGTGACAAAATTTGGTTGCAATTGGCCCTGTGGTTTCAGAGGAGTTGATCTTTAACGACGGACGACAGACGGAAGGACGGACGGACGGACGGACGACGACGACGGACGCCAAGTGATGGCAATAGCTCACATGACCTTTTAGGTCAGGTGAGCTAAAAAGGCTACGCCGAGCGCAGCATGATACATTCAGCATGTCGACCACTGAAATTTAAACAAGTGTAATTTAAAGTGAGTGTGGACATACTAAAGAGCTTGACACAATAATTAGATGGATACAATAAGGAGCTTGACCCAGTAATTAGCTGGACACAAACTAGGGAAAATAAAAATAAGCCCCTATGATTCCTATGTATATTGGATATGATAAGAGGTATGTCTAATTAGTCAACATACTACTTAAACCTTGAGAGTAATCAGAAAAAAACCAACCCCATTAAAATCTGATAAAAATTTTAATTAACATATTTTGAAAATTGCAATTTTGGCCCCTTTGACCCCTTTTAGCTCAGATATTGTAAGAGCTTTGCCAAATCTTTTACCAAAAGCTTACAACAAAGAAATACAATGAAGAAAAATCCCATTGAAATTTTATCAAAACTAATGATTTCACTTAATTCGAAAATTGCAAATTTGGGCCCTTTGACCCCCTATAGCTCAGAAACCATATGACCTACACAAAATCTGTTGACATACTACTAAAAGCTTGTATCAAGAGGAATCCAAAGAAAAAAATCCCTTCGAAATCCAATAAAAAATAAAAACTTTAGGTAATTTGCAAATTTTCAATTTTGACCTTGTTTGACCCCTTATAGCTTGGAAAAGAAACAAGTTACCAAAAATCTAATAGTTGAGCACTATGTTAATTTTACATAAGGAATCTATTGAAAAAAAACTGCATCAAAATCGGGCTAAAACTAAAAAAAAAAAATTTTACATTTGCCCCTTTTGGGCCCCATTTATCTCGGGAACAGCACATGCTATGTGAAATCCATTGACATACTCCCTATTCCTGGGAATTTCCTCAGGAGCACAATGAAAGAAACCCCATCAAAATCCAATAAATAATAAAAATTCTACAGCCAAATATAAGTAAACACCCAAACTGGCCCTTTTTTGCCCTTTTTTGGGGTATGGGCAGGACCACAAAACCCAAAACTGGCCCCAGCCTTCCTTTTGTGCCTAGGAACATTGTATTAAAATTTCATCAGGATTGCTCAACTGAAACTTAAGTTATTTACCAGAAACTGAACTGTCTACAGACAACGACAGCTACGACAACGACGACAACGATGCCTGCGCCATACCATTATACGACCTCAAATTTTTTGCGGTCGTATAAAAATGGAAACTATTAAACATAAAATTGTTTCTAAATTACTGGGAGAATCTGTTTGTCAAGCTCTTTTATGTACAATATCTGAAAATGATAAATAAATAAAGGTAGCAAAACAATTTGATAGTTATTATGGGAAAATTTATATACATGTAGTAGAATTTCATATGTGTCATGTAATAACAAAATTTGGAAACTTATCGTTGAGTATAATTATGTATGTCAAATTTCCAAAGGTATTCATTTATGATATAGATATAACTTGAAAAAAAACCGTAAAATTTTATACATATACCAGCTGGCCCTATTCTTGAATACATCACACAAATGGTTCAGATTTAGACAGTCCTCTGGAGTATGTATTGGAGAGTTAAAGGAATCAGGATCTACATTCAGATAACTTGATGTTCCGACAGCCTCCTGTCCTGTCATCACTTTGGCTATTTGTTTCATCAGATACCTAAAAAGAATAAATAATATTTTACCTGTAAGATTGAAAATATTTTTTATTGTATTCAATTATACATCTTGAGTATATATTCAAGTGATAAAATGAATTAATTCCAAATTTATTAATTTTGTATTGTTTTGTTTTGTATGTCTATAAACTATCAAAACTTTAACAGGTAGTATAGTGAAACCTGTCTTGAGAGACCACCCCTTCTGCCATCAGAAATTGGTCTTTTAGGAGAGTTGGTCTTTCAAAAGAGGTTTATGTCATGAATTTTACACAGAGTAGACAAAATGTGGTGGTCTTCCAAAAGAGGTCGGTCTTTCATAGGAGAGGCCTCTCAAGACAGGTTTCACTGTAGTAGTCTATGGACCATTGAGAATTTTCAGGTAATTTGACTTAAGGTTTTGAGTTTACAAAACAAGACCAGGGCCTACATGAGGTCAAAATGATTTGCAACTAGAGGCTCTAAAGAGCCTGTATAGCTCACCTGATCCATGACTGGCATAAACTGCAGCCCAAAGTAACCCAATGTTAAAGTGTCTCATTTTCTAGAAGTTTCAAAGGAGAAAATCTTTGAACGTGTTTTCCACATAGGGTGCAATGTTAAACAATGGTCCCCACTGGCGGCCATCTTGGAATACATGCAGACTTAGTAGACACATTCATCAAAATGTACCGACTATGGACAGTTGTCACCAAGTATGATTCCAATTGGGCAAGTAGATTCAGCAGTTTCAATGGTAACTTAAAGCCCACTACCCATTACAACCCATATCAGACCATCATTCAAAAAAACATTGTAAGTTATACAGTTGAACCTCAGTCTCTTAAACTTTGGTAGCTGGAACACCACCAATATCTCGAACTGTATTAAGTCTGATCATGTTTTACTATATTTCTTTGTTTGGCTTTTTTGACAAAATGACAATTTTTAACATCAGTTTTGAAGTCACAACATCAATATCTATTTGGAAACCAAATTTCATTGAAATTGGACAATGTTGAATTTTCCCGCCTTTTTGGCGGCCATTTTGAAAATGGCGTTCAACGAACAATTTTCAACATCAGTTTTTGAAGTTGCAACATCAATATCTATTTGAAAACCAAATTTCATTGAAATCGGACAATGTTGAATTTTCCCGCCTTTTTTGGCGGCCATTTTGAAAATGGCATTCATAGAACAATTTTTAACATCGGTTTTGAAATTGCGACATCAATACCTATTTGGAAACCAAATTTCATTGAAATCGGACAACGTTGATTTTTCCCGCCTTTCTTGGCGGCCATTTTGAAAATGGCGGTCAACAAACAATTTTCAACACTGGTTTTGAAGTCGCGACATCAATATCTATTTGGAAACCAAATCTTATTGAAATTGAACAATGTTGAATTTCCCCGCCTTTTTCTGGCGACCATTTTGAAAATGGCGGTCAACAATCGATTTTCAACACCACGTTTAAAAGTCACCACAGCATGGCAAACATTTTATCAATTTTCACTTAACCTTCATCTTCTATAGTTTTGGAAATAAAAGACGAAAAATATGAAAATTTTGAAAATTCTGTGAAAAAAGGGCAATAACTCCTATAAGGGTTTTGTGATTTTCTCCAAAATTTCAGGGTGGGTAGATCTTGATATGCTGAACATTTTTGCAATTTAAAGTTGACCCCTATCTGCTATAGTTTCTTTGATAAAAAATAAAAAATATTAAAATTTTGAAAAATTTCCGGAAAAAGTGCAATAACTCCAAAACTGGTAATCAGATTTTCTTCAAAATTGCAGGGCGGGTAGATCTTGCCATGCTGATCACTTTTACTCCATGTCAGATTTTGATATCTGTAACGGTTTTCGAGTTATTTGCCAAAAACAGCAATTTACCCCTATGTGCTATTTTTAGTGATGGTAGCCTATTGTTTGGTCCTCGGACTCATCGGATACAATTTTGAAAGAGGATACTCTGGTGATGATTCAGGCCAAGTTTGGTTAAAATTGGTTCAGTGGTTTCAGAGGAGAAGATTTTTGAAAAAGTTAACGACGGACGGACGACGGACACCAAGTGATGGCAATAGCTCACCTTTACCCCTATGTGCTATTTTTAGTAACGGCAGCCATGTTGTTTGGTCCTCAGACTCATCGGATACAATTTTGAAAGAGGATACTCTGGTGATGATTCAGGCCAAGTTTGGTTAAAATTGGTTTAGTGGTTTCAGAGGAGAAGATTTTTTACCCTTCGGGTCAGGTGAGCTAAAACAAGAGGCTCTCAAGAGCCTGTATCGCTCACCTGGCCCTTGATTAACATAGACATTTTATGTTTATGAGCCCATATATATAGTTAAACTATAAATCCAATATCCCTAATTAGTTAAAGGGGAGAGGACCTCTGTTAGTGTTTCCCATGTGGTCCAATGTGAAACAATGTTGCCTGCTGGCAGCAATCTTGGATAAAGTGTGAACCTAAAAAAAAACAGTTTTCTTTTCAGGGTCCCACATAAAGACTATTTTGACCAAGTTTGGTTCCATTGGCTAAGTAGTTTCAGAGGAGATCTTTGAATGTGTTTTCGCTTAGGGTCCAATGTAAAAACTAAGTTCCCCGCTGGTCGCCATGTTGGATATCGCACTGACCTGAAAAACACCTTTTTTCAAGGGACCACTCAATAACTATTGTGGCCAAGTTTTTTTCCAATTGGCTCATTACATTCAGAGGAGAAGATCTTTGAATGTGTTTTCCCATAGGGTCCAATGTAAAATCTATGTTCCACACTGGCCGCCATGTTGGATATAGTGCAATCCTGAAAAACACCTGTTTTGCAAGGGACCTCCTAAGGACTATTGTGACCACGTTTGGTTCCAATTGGCTCAGTAGTTTCAGAGAAGAAGATCTTTGAAAGTGTTTTCCCATAGGGATCAATGTTAAAATTACTTACTTCATTAAAAAAAAATTCCAGTAGGAAAACATGTAGAGAAAACACCAAACAGACAGTCTTGGTTAATTAATCTTAAAAAATAGAAGAATGTGTCCATCAGACACCATGCCCCACCTCCTTGAATTCGAAACCCCTAAATCATTAAAGGCATTACTGCATAAATGTACAATATAAATATAAATAAGCATCTTATTTGAAATATTAATCTATTTTTAGCAATTGTGACTTTGATCTTTGGGAGCACCAACTCCCCAAAATATAGGGTTCTCTTAGGTGATAAGTTAACATGTGACCAAGTTTTGTTTTGATCCGATACAGGATACTCGAGTTATCATCCGGAAACCAAAATTTTATTGAAATTTTAGTCTATTTTTAGCAACTTTGACCTTGACCTTAAGGTACCATCCCGGAAACCAATAGGGTTTTGTCTTATATGATAAGTAAGCATTTGACTAAGATTGGTTCTGATCAGATGCATTATATATACTCAAGTCATCATCTGGAAACCAATTTTTTTTGGAAATTTGGTCTAATCTTAGCAGCTGTGACCTTTACCTTGGGGGTAAAAACCCTGAAATTGATAGGGTTTTGTCTTGGGTGAGACAAAAAATCTCAAAACACCCTTGGGTAATATTTCTAGCATCAGCAAGCTTAGTCTGGGTACTTGAAATCTTCCACTGGGTGTCTGAGATTTTTCTCCATGGTGTTAGATTCTTACATTCTTCCGTAAATATTGGTTTACAGTGGAAGATGACACATGTAAGATCGATGCACACAACCTCAACTTACATGGGTAAATAGCCAACTATTAGTGTTCATTTTTGTGATAAAACAATGGTTACCATGACTACACGTCATAAAACACCTGACGTCATAATGTAAAGTACACTCAAATGGGGACAAGGTTGTTCACATGGTATAGGTTTGAAGATGTTTCTTTTTGTATTTTACGGAAGAAATAGGAACTTTCATTTGATCACAATCAAAGATCGGGATATCTTTCACTCATGTAAGAAATTATCCGTCTTTTCCTCCCATTTCTCTATGCTCAACTGGAGAAAAGACGAAATTTCTTACACTCATGAAAGATATATCCTGATCTTTAATCTGGCCTAATGCAAGATCCTATTATTCTTACTAAATAAACTAGTGCAGTCAGAAACGACAGCTAATCCCCTCGCCTGCATGTTCGATAATGAAATGAATTTATTCCAAACTCAAAAAACAAACTATTTCAAATTATTATCTGCAGCCTCATAATCATCCAAGATGCAACTTCAAACAAATTATAATTTCTGTACTAGTAAAAGTATTTCAGGTATGGATTAATTTCAATCTTTACTCAGGGACCCTCATGCTTTAAAAGTAAGTCATGTTTTTTCCTCATCATTATCCAAAATATCATTACTCTTTAAGTTCTAATATTTCAAATATGAACCTCAATGCAAACTTTAACCGAAGTCATTGAAGCATAAAATGTAAGTCAGAGTGCCCCAATTATCATCTGAAGAGTACCACTCTCCAAGACGTATAAACTGACCAAAGATGACTAATGTGTCACATGTAGTTTCTCCGATATTAACCTTAATGCAAACTTCAACTGGAGACATTGACACATAAAATGTAGTTAAGAGTGACCCAATTATCATCTGAATGAGCATCACTCTCCAAGACACATCTACTGACCAAAAATGATTGATGTGCCACATGTAATTTCTCCAATATGAAACTAAGCAAACTTTAACCAGAGTCATTGAAGCATAAAATGTAGGTCAGAGTGACCAAATTGTCATCTGAAGCAGCATCACTCTCCAAATGCATCCACTGACCAAAGATGATTGATGTGCCACATGTAGTTTCTCCCATATGAACATTAACACAAACTTTAACCGGAGTCATTGAAGCATAGAATGTAGGTCATATTGACCCAGTTATCATCTAAAGCAGCATCACTCTCCAAGATGCATCCACTGACCAAAGATGATTGATGTGCCACATGTAGTTTCTCAGATATGAACCTTAACACAAACTTTAAACTGCAGTCATTGAAGCATAAAATGTAGGTCAAAGTGACCCAATAATCATCTAAATCAACATCACTCTCCAAGACACATCCATTGAACAAAGCTGATTGATGTGCCAAATGTAATTTCTCTGATATGAACCTTAACGCAAACTTTAACCTGAGGTGGGACAAACAGACGCATGGATTAACCGATGGATGGATGGGCATGATGCTATATCCCCTCCCCAACTCCGATGGGCGAGGGGATAATTAAATCTTTTTTTTTTATTTTCTATTTTCCCTATCTTTCAACCAAAATAGCTGATTTTTGCATGACAACTTTCATGCTTAAATGGCTGGTGACCCCCAGTTCTTATTCATCTTTTGTATGCTAATTAAGTGTACTCTAGTGAGAAGCAAAAATTTTAAAGCATTAAACTTTTTCAAATCTTGATTTTTTCAATGTTCTTACCCTATAAATTCAATATATAAAGAAAAATTCATGAGATGTATATGTAAAACTGTAAATGTAAATAAAAAGAAATTATTTATTTACAATTTTACATATACATCTCAATAATAACATTTATATTGATTGACATAGTTCGAGTTATGGCATTATATAGTGTACCTTTCTTTGCTATCCTATTATCGATTAGGTTCAAGATCAGCGTGTTTACAATTCAGTCATGCATGAAATTTACTGTCAGAGTAGTTTTATCTGCCATTTGTGTTGGACACGTCTACTCTTTACTTTCTTTGTCCCTGAATACCACTGATGAAGGTCTTAGTGACCGAAACGTTTGGCCCCTTCTTTTTACTTTTTAAGCTTTTTATGGTATTTTATTATTATTATTTCTGTTTTCGACATATTTTTACCTTTTAATCGTGGCTCACCACACCTAGATATTTTATTAGTGAAATAATCTTTGCAATTGTCTTTGGTCCTACCCTTCCTCAATTTCTATCAGTATCAAGGTTTTTCAGTTACATTGGAATGAAGAATTTAACTGTGTCTGATGAGCAATCCTCACTATGTGTTCTCTCACATTATGCAAATTTTTGATGTATGTTTACTTAGATACCACTGTGTTTGTCTGGCAAACATGAAGTACAATAGTAAAATGCTTTTAAAACATTGCCATACACTCTTAAAATATTTGAGAGCTCTGCACATAAGTTATGGATAAGAGTACTATGTGTTGTAGGTCATTTATATATATATAGTCTGATGCTATAAATGTGCATAACTTATTTCATATTCTAATATGGCGTCCTTCAAACGCTTTGAGAACACAACAGGGTACTAATAAGCATAGAGCCCTCCTTGACGTCACAATATGAATATAGGACGTCATAATCTCAACCGTAAATAGTTAAAACAGAAATNAAAATGCTTTTAAAACATTGCCATACACTCTTAAAATATTTGAGAGCTCTGCACATAAGTTATGGATAAGAGTACTATGTGTTGTAGGTCATTTATATATATATAGTCTGATGCTATAAATGTGCATAACTTATTTCATATTCTTATATGGCGTCCTTCAAATGCTTTGAGAACACAACAGGGTACTAATAAGCATAGAGCCCTCCTTGACGTCACAATATGAATATAGGACGTCATAATCTCAACCGTAAATAGTTAAAACAGAAATAACACGATTTTATTAATTTTATCCATAAGTGGCCTAATATTAAACAAAACATGGTTAAAAAGCATTTTTTAAAATTTTATATGTTTGGTATGCTGTTTCGTGGTCTATTTCATTTAATTTTTAAAAACCAAAAATTTGCATTTGAAAACATCCTCCAAGTACCACTTCAAATTTTCAAAACATTTCTAGACCATATTAGAATCGAAATAGATTATTATAATTGGGCTCTATAAGAATTAGAACATGGTAAGACCTTATATTTGTCCTCATTTTATACATGTACCTCGCTATCGCACGGCATAAAATATCGACATATATAAGGTCTTACTATGTTCTAATAAGCATAAAGCCCGCTTACAATAATCTATTTCTTAATCTAAACATATTTTTCATAATTTGTACAATGGAGTCTTCCATGTGTGTTTTACTCTAAAAAATATCATTACATTTCTATGTGTTTAAGAGCTTGGATTAATTACAGATTTATCTTTATAATATATTGCATAAAAAATTTATTTAAAAGATAACAGTATATACCTAGCTGTCTGCAGACACACAACTGTGTATTCCCCTTCAGCAGTGTAAATTCCATGTAATGAAGCCAACATTTCTGATAATCCTGCCACAGCCAAGTAACCATGTCCTCCACAGGAAGTTCTGCACATACTAATGCCATCTATGGCAAGTTTTGTTGTCAGGGCTTTCAAACCACAGGAAATAGAATGTACCTGTTAATATTAAAGCATGTAATTGAATTATCAAATTATGTAAATTATTCAATTACATAGATTATCATGTGTAATCCTGTGATAGATTATATAGGATGACTTGTATTTTTTTCCATATTTTCCATTTAACAAGGATTCCTACCCCAGAACCTGTCACCATAACTATAGAGGTATTTTTGTGCATGATTGGGTGGATATGTGAACAATGACACCTGTTGTGCATTGAAGTTTAAATAGGAAACTGCATGTATTTACCTCGAGTTCAAAACATAAAATAAAACTAGAATAACTGTGAGCAAAGCTCACAAAAAACATACTCCCCGCTTCCCCATTTGATTGCAGATGTCAAAAAATCACCAAAAGAAAAATTCAAGTCAATCAAATTTTTAAATAGCTGGTGCACAATGGCTATATGTACTGAACATTCTGTGAAAGTTTCATTGAATTTCACCAAGTGGTCAAGGAGGAGTTGTTGCCACAAAGTATGTTTCCTATGGAGGACGGAATAACGAACGGGCAAATGGACACAATGATCAGTATATACCATCCACTAAAGCGGGAGTATAAAAACCTTAATTCAATCCCCCAAAAATTCTATCATCCCATTTTCTGTGTGCAATAGTCCTATCAGTAATAAAGATTATTCTAAAACTAAGGTTTAATTCTTCCATTTTAGTTTTGTCCTTAGTCACATTTGATATTACTGATTATTTTGGTTTCTTTTGGTTTTATGCCTTTTTGAACATTTAATCATGGATTCCTATATTTGGGTTGTAGTGCTGCTGATGAGGAATTAATTACCGAAATGGCCATACAGCTCATCAAAATTAATTGCAGTTGGAGTTAACATATGTGAAATGGTCCCAAGTTCATTTACGTCATATCCTTTTGTAAAATATTGTTCTGCTTTGACACCAGCTTTTTCATTTGCTTTATGTAAGGGCTGTTCCAGAAAAATTGATTTTTTATTGACCCCCCACTACTCATACAATTCCTCTCCATATAATTGATGAAAACACATCCACCGATAGCAATTTATATAAAGTGCCTTCAAAGGGTCCCATACCAACTTTTCTGGAACAGCTCTAAGGAGAATTGGTGTCACTGGTGACCATAAATTTAGCTTGATCTATAGTCCTTATATAAGGGAAATAGTTGTTATGTATGCGACTGCATAAAAAATATGTTAAGCAGTAAAAGTACATTATTTGAGTGCCAAAAAAAAATGCAGTTTACTGGCAATGCTTAGCAAAGCATGCAAACAGATATTTTTTTACCATCAAGTTAAATCAAGATTGATGCCATAGGACATTCAAATAATGATCTGTTATTGTTATTCTAATGTAATCAAACAATTCTGTGTCTTATATATGATTAAAGTAGTTGTAATTGGACAAGGAATCAAACTAGACAGGGAACCTACTTTGTCAGAGGCATGGTATAATTGACAGTCAGTTTTGACCAATCAAAATGCAAATTTACCTCTGCTAACATTTTATAACTTCCTTTTGTCCTAATTTCTTCCATCATTCTGTTATACAGACTGTACATATTTCTGGATGTGAAGAACATGGCATAACAATTGGCTAAAATAGGAAATAGTTTGTACTGTTGTGTTTGGTAGTCTAAAATCTGGGGCTCTGGTTCACTGAAAAATAATAAAATGTCTAAAATCTGGGGCTCTGGTTCAATAAAAAATAATATAATAACTGACAATGTTAAAATCTGAGGCTCTGGTTCACTAAAATTCATTCATAACAATTGGCTAAGATGCATGGGAAATAGTTTATACTGCTGTCTTTGGTAGTGTAAAATCTGAGGCGCTGGTTCACTAAAATATAATGATTATCTGATAATAGTAAAATGTTTAATTTGATGCTCTAGTTCATAACAATTATCTTACAACATAACTAGAGGCACAGTCTCTGAGCCTGTATCTCCCACCTGACAAATCCTTCTATGCCATGCATGACCAAAAATGTTGTTTTCCCAATGGGTGTAATGTTTAGCTATGTTCTCCATTGGAACCCATTTTTTTTGTCTGATCCTATTGAAATGACTTATTTTTGCAAAGGACCTTTTATATGTTTAGTGAAATTTGTTTGAATAGTTTTAGAGAAGATAATGAAAAGGAAGATTTTCTCATAAGCTCCAATGTTAAACTATGTTCTGCGCTGGCCGCCATGTTTTTTGTCAGATCGAAATGAAATGAGCAATTTTTGTAAAGTACCTTCCATATATCATTCCTGTAAAGTTTTGTTGAATTTGTGTCGGCAGCTTCAGAAGAGAAGATGAAAATGTGATTTTTATCATAGGGTCCAATGCTAAAGCTAACCTTCGTGTTGGCAGCCACGTTTTTTGTTGGACCAGAAGCAAATGAGCAATCTTTCTTTAGGACCTCTAGTACATAATTCCTAAAATATAGTTTATCAAGAAAAAATTTAGAAAAATTGTATTTAGTATATATTAGGCCTATTTTTGAATATGCATGCGAAGTTTGGGACAACTGTGGGACTGGGAATGTCAATAAACTTGATCAGCTTCAATTGGAGGCTGCCAGAATTGTAACTGGTTTGCCGATTTTCACTAGTTCGTCATTAATTTACAAAGAAATAAGATGGGAAGCACTGACAGAAAGGAGGAAAAGAAGAAAACTGCAAATGTTTTATAATATCCAAAATAATAATGCTC
>MJUU01064321.1:268605-289829 GCA_002080025.1 Modiolus philippinarum | reverse complement strand
CTTATAAAGTCCCAGGTTATTATGGCACAGGCCCAAGGAAGCTGAATATTATATTAACACAGCTTCGATGCTCTGCTTCATTTCTTAATTATGATTTATATAGAGTAAATATAATTCCTAACCCGTCATGCCCATGTGGTGCTGCACGAGAGGACTCCTGTCATTTCTTTTTTATTGTCCAAACTACAATCAAATACGAGATATTTTGTATCAAAGTCTTGACTGGTTACCGAATGATATTATAATAGACCCCCAACTCTTGACTTGTGGTAACCACAATCTTACTAATAATGACAATGAAAAAATTTTCAAGAATGTTTATGAGTATATTAAAAGGTCTGAAAGATTTCTAATTGTTTGAAATGCCGTGTGAACACCACACACACTCACACACACCATCATTTGATTTTTTATGTATTCTCTTTCTTTTTGTTCATATAATTGTATTATACTTATCTTGAATTTTTGTATGCATGCTCTATCTACATTATTGTATTCAATTGTATTTTGGAGAAGACTTCATAAGTTGGAAAAACTTGTGTCTTATCCTTTTTGTATTTAATTGCAAATAAAATATGTTCAAACAAACATAATTCCTGTAAAGTTTGGTTGAATTTGCTTCAATAATTTCAAAGGAGAAGACGAAAATTTGATTTTCCCATAGGGTCCAATGTTATACCTTATTTATTTCCACGCTGGCAGCCATGTTTTTTTGTCTGATTTGACCACAATGAGCAATGTTTGTAAAGGACCTTTAGTACATAATTTCTGCAAAGTTTGGTTGAATCAGCTTTATAAGTGGTTTCCGAGGAGAAGACAACAATGTGATTTTCCAATAGGGTGTAATGTTTAACCTAAGTACTGTGCTGGCAGCCATGTTTTTCAGTTGATCGAATCAAAATGAGCATTCTTTGTAAAGGACCTTTAGTACATCATTCCTATTAAGTTTAGTTGAATTTGCTTCTGCAGCTTCAGAGGAGAAGATGAAAATGTGATTTTCCCATGGGTCAAATGTCAAAATATGATCCATGTTGATGGCCATGTTTTTTGTCTGATCAGAAGGAAATGAGCATTCTTTGTGAAGGACCTTTAGTACATTACTCCTGTAAAGTTTGGTTGAATTTGCTTCAGCAGTTTCAGAGGAGAAGACGACAATATGTTTTTTTTTTTTAAAAAGTCCAATATAAAAACTTAAGTTCCAAGCTGGCAGCCATGTTTTTTTTGTGTGGAATGGGAACCAAATTACCAATCTTTGAAAAGGATTTATCATACATTATTCCTGTAGAGTTTGGTTGAATTTGCTTCTGCAGCTTAAGAGGAGAAGTATAAAATGTGATTTTTCCAATAGAGTCCAATGTTAAAACTAATTTTTGTGCTGGCGACCATGTTTTTGTCAGATCGGAACAAAATGAGCAATCTTAGTAAAGGACCCATAGTATGTCATTTCTGTAAAGTTTGGTTCAATTTGCTTTAGTGATTTTGGAAGAGAAGATGAAAATGTGTTTTTCCAATACAGTCCAATGTTAAACTATGTTCCATGCTGGCGGCCATGTTTTTTATCGGATTGGAACCTAATGAGTAGTCTTTGTTAAGGACCTTTAATACATCATTCCTGAAAAGTTTGGTTGAATTTGCCTCAAGAGGTTTCTGAGGAGAAGATGAAAATGTCATTTTTCCCATTGCGTCAAATGTTCAACCTTAGTTCTGCGCTGGCTGCCATGTTTTTTATCAGATCGGAATGAAATGAGCAGTCTTTGTGAAGGACCTACCAAACATTATTCCTGAAAAAGTTTAGTTGAATTTGCTTCAATAGTTTAAGAGGAGAAGATGAAAATGTGAAAAGTTAACGGAAGGACGTCGGACGGACGACAGACGCCAAGTGAAGGTAATAGCTCACAATGACCCATTTGGTCAGGTGAGCTAAAAAGTAGAGTTTCTGGTTAACTTAGATATAATAATTATCTGACAACATAAAAGTCTGAGGCTCTGATTCATTGAAATATAACAATCTCACAAATTAAAATCTAAAGCTTTAGCCTGGGGAAATAAAACAATGATTTTACTACACATGCTAATTGATGATACAATGTGTATTCCTAATACATGTACATATTCTATACAGTGTTTTTATATCAATCAATATTAACATGTGTACATGTATCTAAAAAAATAAAATGATTTTTTTTACTCTTTTATAACAATTCTACTTGTCTTAACAATATGCACCTTTCAAGAAGATGTGTAGGTTATCAACAATTATGTTCAGTGTAATGTAAGTTTACTGTGATGCTGAAATACCATCCAAAATGCACGGATATGCAAAATGAACATTCAATGTACAATTGAACTCTAACAGAAATTTAAAAGTAAGTCTGCAGACAGTGTAATTCTGCCTGCATTTTGAAATACCAGATGCATGAATATGCAAGTTCCTATCATGTACATAACTGAGATCTGAATTCAGATAGAAAATTGAATGCAGTTCAATCAAGCAGAAAATGTTTGTTACAGTGATATAATTTTTGCCTACATGACCACATACCGTAGGATATTAGTTGATCTTACCAACTGAGATAAAAACTCAGTCATTATTAGTAAGTCGATGACCTAATTTTCCCTGGATGCTGACCTGCTAGTGAGAATGCATACATAGGCAGAGTTAAGTAATCTGATGATGTGCAGAGATATGAATTCAAATGTTAACTGATCAAGCAGAAGATATACATGTAGGTTTTAAACCAAGTTTCAAAAGCTACATCCCATATTGAAATTCAGGGCATTTGTAAGACTTTGTTGTGAGACACA
The DNA here is from genome assembly GCA_002080025.1 of Modiolus philippinarum. Lineage (NCBI taxonomy): Eukaryota > Metazoa > Mollusca > Bivalvia > Mytilida > Modiolidae > Modiolus > Modiolus philippinarum. The sequence goes on along the minus strand of MJUU01064321.1, from coordinate 287,024 downwards.
ATTTTATCTAACATTACAAGTATTTTGCTATGAAATACAGCAGGAAAAATAACTTCTACAGGGTGTATGATATAAAAAGTTGTGTCACCACAGTGTGGTGATACAAGAAAGCTGTGACGTCATGCAAGTTTCCATGTCAACAAAAGCAAAACGTCATGGCAAGCATGAGGTAGTTCCTCGACTAAAAATAATGTGATGTCATGTGAATAAAAATATATTTCAGCTCTAATTATTGTATACATGTTAGATAAATATTTCATAAACAAAGATGTGATAATTGCATCAGGTCTCATCAGTTGAATGATTGGCATCACTACTTTTCGCTGGTATGACTCGTAGTGATACACCTCATTCAACCAACTCTACCTGATACAAGATGTTGTACCATCACACTATGTTTATAATAGATACAATGTATGTATATAAAAACTAAACTTGGGGTACTTTGAATTGTCCTGTATTTGTTTTGGTAGGAAAAGTTTTTGAATGGGAATTTTATTCTGAATTTTCAATGTCTCAACTTGAAACTTTCAGATCTTGTGTAGTTAGAATATCTATGGTGTTCCAGTATTCTGTGTTTGAGCTACAAATACCTGTCAACAAGTTTTGACTGTCGTCTAACAGCACTGTATCTGATGGCAGAAGTAACACTTCGTATCAAGGCATCATATGACCATGATGTCATTTTGACCCTCACTAAAGTCATGGTTGCATAAGTTGCCTTGTCTGGCCCAGAACTGGAATATTTCCCATCTCTGGTAACCTACAAAACAAATCTGAATTGGTTGAAAAATGAAAAACTGTCAGCATTTTAAAGAGTTGAACTGAAATAAATGGTTCTTGTGTATCCTTTAGATGTCCAAATTATTAAATACTTGGCAAAATTAATTTAAAATACAACAAAATTCAAAATTATTGCCACTATATCTTTTTGTTTTTCGAACAGTTTTCACAGTAGAAGAGCATCCGATTTCAAAATACAATGTTAAGGTAGATAGACAGTAATATTCAAATCCATGAGATTTTGTTGTAAGTCGGCACAATTGAAGGACATATCCTACATAACCGAAATATGCAATAAAAACTATGGGTCACCATGCTTGCTTTTTCNTTGTAATATGTTTTTCTCAAGGACAGGGGATATGCAACATACACAAAATTAAATGGCAAAATGTGTTTTACAACAGCTATCATCCGTTGTCCGACAAAAGACTTACAGAAGACAATCACAACATATAAACAATCAGATGGCAGTTATTGAGTCAATTGCTAGAAACTTGGAATCGCAGACATTCTGTCATTAATAAGACAGAGTACATGAAGGAGGGAGTCTAACTAAGCGCCATAGTTGTTTTACAGTGCAACATGACTAAAGTAGGGGTTGAGATATCTAATTGTGATATTCAACAAATGAAGCAAACATATGGGTTTATTACGTTAAAAACTCCTCATATTTTGATGGAACTAATTGAAGAGTAGCTTAGTAGTGTGGAGGTGATACAAAAAACAAAGTGTAACATACCTACATTTACAGAAATACTTGATAATTACAAGTGGTGTCAATCAGAAAGAATAGACATAAATAAAAGTGTATACGACATTGAGATCATAGGAAGTAAAGTGTAGCATAAGTACGGGAGGGGGTAAAATATCAAAAAGTTATTTAAAGAAAGTGTAGAGGAAATAGGGGTGTTAAAATAATACAAGTAAATACAATGAAAGTACCGAAGTTGCATAAAAACAGTAAATTTCGTTATGCTGTACACCTGTTTCAAAGGAGTGACCTCTCATCAGTAGCATTAGAATCAAATGATACGGAAAGCAATAATCCAAAATTTGTAACAGAAAACCATTTCCAAATAAATCGAAATAGGTAGCCAAATCCAGTACCAAGGACATCTACAGTGTGCCATACAAGGAATGAAGCCTCGGTATTTTTAAGGGTTAGAATATTGATAAAAACAGTTAATTTCTATAACACACAAGGTAAAATTTTCATACTATTGTTCTGGTGAATGCCCTCAGGGTCCAATAGCAGTGGCATCGGCCCAATGGTTCAAAATACAAAAATACCGAAGTTGCATGAAAACAGTAAATTTCGTTATGCCGCACAAGTGTTTCAAGGAGTAACCTCTCATCAACAGCATTAAAATCAAATAATATGAAAAGCCATATTAAGCGCAGAGAATCAATTAGCAGATAAATTATAACAAGTAAAATCAATACTAATGAAGCTCAACTAAATAAAATTAGAGTATGTGTAAAAAACATGGACAACGGGAAACATCTACAATGTTTGAAAATTATAATTAAATACCACAGTCTGCCAGGGAACTTCACAGGAAAAAAACACAAATAAGACAAAGGACAAACGGTAACAACGATAGGAACTCGGGATAGGCGAACTTGGCATTAGGAAAAGGCAGTGGAAGGGTTGAACCGGTTTATGGGTACCCAAACCTCCCCTTTATGTGTCCCGTTTCCATTTGTTATAATAAACATACGAATAAAACCCAATACAGGTAAACTACTAACTCCATGACCACAATCTTGGAAGGAGAGAAAATGACAATACGTAATTTTTAAAAATGGGTCAAGGGATGTTCGCCTCTAAACTGCTGGCTAGCTCAAGGAGCCTAATCTGCACTGAAGTAAAACACTTCTCCACTATAAAAGAAAAATCAAACTCAAAACTTCCCGAAGGGTTTGGTCAAGAATCATCATATGTCCCAGTAGACTATGCTTAAGTAAACTTGGACTATATGAAATGTAGGAGGAAGTGGTTTTTATTAAGTAGATTCAAGTGTTATTTACTGATATGAGCAGAAAGTATCATAAATCGTAAGATAAGTGGTAACAAGTGTGATATACTGATAGGAATGCGGAAAGTAGAATATCTGTATCAATATTAGCACCGACTGCATAAAAACAAATCGTATATGTTTAATACTATTTAACAGTAAGTGAGAATCCAGCCGCAATTCCAAAAGAGAATAGACCAAACACAACATCAGAAACACAAAGCGACAAAGACATTACATAAGATCTTGAATACAGCATGTCATCCTAATACTAATTCCTTCCTTACTGTATAGGGTTTATGTCGGAAGAAGCTAAGCTTCAATTAATTCCAGTTATTTTATAGAACAAAAAATTAAAAGACATTCCTAATTCAGTTACATATTGACAGATATAATCAGTAGATCACACGTCCAGTAATCAGGTGTAATACCTGACTACAGATAGAATTATCTCAGGTTATTGTTATTATTACAATGCAAAATCTTCCTTGTCATATGACCTACATGCTAGTCATGTGATGGTCACTTGATCTCTAGTTTTTGGTGTATATAACTGTGGGACTTTGATGATAGAAATACTTCCTCTCCACAGCTTAAAGGTAAGAACATTTTACATTTAAATTTACTGTATATTTTGACATGTCAGGTTTTATCGACTGTACCTTTTTATTTCCTATGAAAGTATTCTATGCACTGTACTATTTTATACTTAAAGACGACCATGCGAAATTAAGACTTAAAGAGTAAAGTTCGGATAAAATTTTGTTTATGATCCTCATAAATAAATTTCTTTACTACTTGTGAAAACTTTCCATATAGAATATTTATTGCGCAAGCTTTTAAATCAGGGCAGATTGTGGCATGTAATTATAATTTTCTGCCATTGTAGGTGTTTCCTGTTATCCATTTTTTTTACGTTCGATAAATGCAGATTAATTGTATTTCTCAAGAAATTTATTGGACGATATCAATATTCAATTCCAGTTTCCAATTTTATTGAAGACGGTTTTGTTTAAGTTTTGGCTTCTTCTATTGAGGTTTGTCTACAGGTCACTTTGGTGTAATTTTTGCACTGAACGACAACATTTTACCTGTATGACAAAAGGCAATGTTTGACGGTTTATTCCTCGAATGCCAACATTCTTTGATCTACCGACAATTTACCAGTAAAATTTCGTTGGCATTCAAGGAATGGTGTCAATAGTTGTCAAAACAAATGTGCATGCTTGAAAAAAACAATTTCATAAATTAGGTCTTGTTTATTGGGTTGGCTTCACCTCTGAAAATAAATAAAAATTTATTTTCTTTCATTATTATTTTTTACAGTATTATTTATTCTCACGCTTTTCTCGTATTTTATAGGGATAAATTTGACTTTTATTTTCTTTCAAAATGTATTTCTAAATTTTGATGATATTTCAATATTTTTTATTGTATGTGTTTGTTTCTGTTCCTGTGATTTTTTTCCTTCCTACTTCTTTTTTCTACATTTTTTTTCAATTTGGGTGTGAAAAAGGGATAGATAATTTTTTTTATCAATTTATTATGATTAATAGCACAACAATATCACTAATTAATATTCAGCACATACATATATATTATACAATTATAGCATGTGTACGAGGTCGATATGATGTTATATCGACCTGAGAAATGCATATCGGACGAGGATGAAGTTCGATTTCGATATGCTTTTCTAGGTCGATATAACATAATATCGACCTCTAACACATGCTGTAGTTGTTATATTATTAATTTACAAGAAAGAACTAAAAAGACTTAAAATAAAGAAAGCCTATATTTCACAAATATATATACAGTTGTATAAACCTTTGAGGATTGAGTTTGATCTTTAAATCCTATAAATTTCACACAAAAGAAAAATATTTTACTTTATTTAAGTAAAATTTCATTTCATCTGATTATAAAACACTTCTATGTTAGTTACTGATATGAAAGATTATTTTGGTCTATATTTAGTAACGTGCGATATAGCCATGCAATATCACTTTATACAGGGAGTCATTTGATCACTTCTCCGCCAATTAAATTTCTCAAACGATATCAAATTAATAATATTATAATATATTAATATATAAAAGTTATAAGAGTTCTGGCACAATTTCATAGTCTCTTGAAACACAACAAATTACTCGAGGTGTAGAAGGTACGAAGCAACATCGGCGAACTGTAGTGTTGTCATTTCTGTGTTGGCGTGTCTACGTTTCAGATCTGCTAGTCGGGTTTCGATTTCTCTGTACTTGCGTTTTCTGATGACTCTTTTACCACTGGCGGAATACTGGAGGATCTGGCATCTGGTTAAGGCTTCCTGGCGTTGTAGCACTTCCATGATACGGAATATATTCGGATGCAGAACTTTCACNATGGTTGGGGCCACAATTACCAAAACTGAGCCAAGCCTTCCTTTTGTACCAAAGAACATTATGTTAAAATTTCATAAGGATTGATCTACTGGAACTAAAGTTATTGACCAAAAACTAAAGTGTCTACAGACGACGACGACGACAACGACAACGACGACGACGACAACGACGACGACGACGACGACAGCACCATACCAATATACGACCGAAAAAATTTTTGCGGTCGTATAAAAAGAGTCTATTACCAACAGTTTACACATTTTTACCTGTGCATGTCTCATTAACATGTTTTCTCGAGGAATTCTGACATTTTTTAGTATTAAATAACCATTGTCAATGTTATTTGCTGACATTTTGGGTCCTATGTCTCCAACCTCTATACCTGAAAATTTATTGAACCAGTTATTATGCTGTAAACAATAAATTCAAGCTATTTTTATTTTAAGCTAACTCTTCTAATAGAGTGTAATTTTATAATGCCATAATTTTTATCCTTTTTGATAGACTGTTGCTTACAACATACAATGTAAACCATAACATCAACAGTGTCACATTGTTCAATGATAATTTTTACCAGTAACAAGAATATGTGTCTTACAGACAAATCTAGTTTTAAACTATGCTATATTTTCCCAGGGATATTTTTTATATGATTTTTGAATATCATACCCTTATGTTTATTTATATAAACTTTGTTGATAAAAGCACACATCATTCACAGAAAAGAAACTTAAAACCTGTGGTGAAACTTCATATTACTGTAAACCGAGAAATTTTCGCTGCAGTTTTATTTTCTTGATTTTTGCGTTTTGAATGGAAGTGCGAAAATAAAACAGCCTGAATATGACTTGTTTTTTGTTGAAGTCAATGGTCAACAATTTTGCAGCGCAAATTCAAAACTTCAAGAATTAAAATTCTGTCAATTTACCGTGAAATAAGGACGGAGTGAATATTTCCTGGTTCACAGTGTCCCATTTTTTTCATGATCAATGAAGCATGAAGTTGGCTGCATGAGTTGCTTTTTATTATGATTTGTGTTTAATTATACCCTAATGTGTATTCATATAGAATTTATTAATAATAGCATGCATCCTTCACAGAAAAAAAACTTAAACCTGTGGGCCTACCTCATACTACCCTCCTTTTCCCCTTATCAGTTAAGTATGAATTTTGGATGACAGGATAAATTTTCATAATTATGTTTTTTGTTTAATCATACCTTGTTTATATAAAAAAAAGTTTAATGATAAAAGCTTTAATAGTTCACAGAAAAAAAACATAAATCTGAGGGTAAATGTAACTTGGGATAGATTGAAGAGCAGACAAAGGGAGGAAAGAACCCAAACACTTTATACCCCTTGCTTTCATAGATGCGACATAAAAATTGCTGAGTAAGATAATGTTCAGGTACATTGTATATTATGTTGCTAATGAGCACATGTTATTATGCAGAACAGAAACAATGGATTGTGATTTCTAAATAAAAGAACAATGTAAAACATTTCACTACTGTAAATCTAACTGTAAATCCTGTCAGATGAAATTCATGACATGCTGAATTAACATGAAAAGTTCATGAATTTTCATAATGATTCATGAATTATTCATGATTAGCTGTTCAAATTTCCAAGGACTGTTCATTTCCAAGGACTGTTCATGAATTTTTTATTAACTTCATCATTCACCATCTGTTCTTTAATTACCTTCTTCAAGAATACTTGGAGGATTTTCATGAGTAGTTTTATGTTCATCATAATTCATCAAATAGTTCTTGATTTTGCTCTAAGAATATTTGAAGCATTTTCATGAATTGATTTTCTTCATCAAAGTTCCTAAAATAGGTAATTAATTTTTCTTTTGAAATTTTTACAGAATTATCATGATTATTTTTGGTTTTGATATGATCATTGTAATATTAATCTTTTGCTAACTTAGTGGTTTATGCACTTTCATTAATCAATACACTTACAATAATGTTTTAAAACATTTTTTTTGTTTCATTGTTCAGTTTTATGCTGAAAATGATCTGTAGTTTTCACTGTAGATTATTTGTATATACAGTTAAACCTGTCTATAGTGACCTTTTAAGGGACAATGATAAAAAGGTCCCTATAGACAGGTGGTCTTTATATACAGGTCCAAGCTATCCTCAGTATTGATGCATCAACTCCCTTAATGAATTGTTTTTAAAGTCATTAGCAATAGCAAGTGCTAGCTGCTTGAGCATTGGACCTGTATAATTTTAAATTCGTCCCTTTGTAGCATCTTTAAACTATTCCACACAAAGATCGTTTTTGTCTTCATTCCCGGTTATGCGTCTTGTGCGTTTTTGCGATTCAGGGACATTTTTTTAAAAGTCATATTGAAATATAACTGCTCTGTCAGCCTTTCTTTTACGTAAATTCTTTATCTGGGTCTTCCAACCCCAAAATTTCTATGAATTTCCAATGTCTTAAAGTTTTATCGCTTCCACTTTTGAATTTAAAACGCCATCTTTTGAATTTGGTTTTTCTTAGCAATTATGTAAACATTAATCACTCAGGAATGAAAACTATTTTTATCTCATTGATTCTCATTGGCCAATTCCGAAATCTCGTTCACCTACCATGAAATCTCGATGTTAATGATATCAGTTGATTGAAATCTCGCTAGAAAACGTTTCTGATGAGAACGAAGAAAATGTCAACATCCGGTTTTTGCGGAGCATCGAAAGTCACTATGTACAGGATTTCAGAGTCGTGCGGACGGTTTTTTACAGTCGTAAGTCGCGTTAGACAGATTATCGTTATAGAGAGGTAATCAAAGTGGGAATTTTCTAGGGAGGGATAAAAAAGGTCGCTATGAGCAGTTTGTCGTTATAGACAGGGAGTCGCTAGTACAGGTTCGACTGTATGTGTTATAGAAATGACATAAAAAGATGCACTACACTTTAATAGTCAACAAGGAAAGGACTATTCAAATGTCACCGGAGAGAATCGATTTAAATACACAATTTAGGTGTAATTTATTAGTAAATCTTATTGTAATGAAAAAGAACAAGTATTATGAAAGAGGCACTATCCATCCTTTGGCTGTACAAATTTAATCATTTGTGAAAGTTTTGTGACTCCAAACAGCTGGAGCTACTGAAATATTTTACACTGATCATGTCAAAATTTGTTTGATGGTAAAATTCACATGTATATCTATTTTGTATTGTATTACAAGTAAAACTGGGAACAGTATGTATCAGTCATATTATTACCATCCCTCTGTTCTGTCATGCGGTAATTTTATGCTACCCTGTATGTCCTAATTTTGTTTTAGATTTATGTTTTGTAGGCAATATTTATTTGTGAAAAAAATATGTTTTCAATGATATTTTAAAAAGTGAACATATTTGACAACTAATGGACACAGTTGTTCGTGGGCTGTAATGAACAAAAAAATTCATAAACACAACACATTCATGAACAATTATGAACTCTGTTGCTTCATGAAATGTGCTTGAACCAAAAGTGTGTTTATGAAAATCTTTGACAAATAACAGTGCATGAACATGACTTTTTAATTTGTTGTGCGAGAACTATTCTTCAAAAGTTCATGAGTTTTTCATGAACCTTTTTATAAAAATTCTTGAATTACTAATGCTAATTCATGAACCCTTCTTAATTATCTTGTTGGCCTGGGGAATTCTATGTAACACTATAACTGAATACTACAAGAATACTTTGAACTGATTTTAGTTTTGGAACACTACAAACCTGGTAACACTTTATGATCCTCCAAACTTCTGATTTGTAACAGAAAGGGGTGCATTCCATAATTCTTCCCATTAATATACAGTAAAGCTTGCACTACAGCATGTGTTGTAGACTTTCCTACTGTAATATATAATTCAACTAAATAAGTATACATCAGATTTTATCTATCTACAAGCAGAATAAAAATTATGTGTATATATATTTTTTATCACCTACTTGATATAAAACACCAACTAAATGAATCAGATAAATATTGCAAAATACTTTATATTGAAGTAAGTCTTGAAATTACAAACATGAACATTTTAGATGGAAGTCACATCAGGTAACTGTCCACAAGGTGGATATCAATATTCATCTTGAAAATCCCATACTGAGCCCTCAGAATTTCACTTCCTGTAATCTGTCAATCAACCTGAAGATCACTCTGTAGAATTTCCCAGCATACTAATGAATTAAGGTTGTTCCTACCATGGAAAATTAATATTCTCATGCAACATGCAGTAAAAATTAGCAATCTGCTGAAAAGAGGACGTTTCATCACTTAAAATTATTGAAGAATTTATACTTGAAATCTTCGCTTTTACATATTTAGAATAATTTTAAAATGTAGCCTCCTCTTTTATATTCTGTTATGTCAAATTGATGAAATGTTAACCCACATCTTGATGAACCATTGGTTGACATCTGATCTTGCCAAGCTGAGACCATATAGCAGGTCTTGTTATGACTGTGTTAGAGAAAATATTGCCCTTTACTATAATACTTGTAATAGTGGCATATTTTCTATATTTTAGTAATGAGATTTTTGTTTTGGTTGAAATTTCCTTATACAACACTTCAAGAATAATTTCTTCAGACAATTTCAATAAAAAAAAGTATTTTCTGCAACAGCTTGTTTTAACAAAACTCTACCCTTTGAATTATTTCTTTGGAAAATTGTCGAAGTCCAAAAGATCCTGATTTTGGATGAAAATTATATTTCTTCATGCACATTTCTACAGTGTTCATCCTTTGTGTAAAGTTTCATCAAAATCCTTTCAGTGGTTCAGAAAATGTTGCGCTTACAATGTAATCTGTGCAGATGGAATCAATGAAAACTCAAAGTCGAATTATCTCCCCTTCCTGGTTTCGTACAATAATTATATTCCTTCATGCACATCTCCATATAGTGTCCTTCCTTTGTGTAAAGTTTTATCAAAATCCTGCAAGCGGTTTTAGGGGATATGTGCTTACAAGAAGTGTGGACAGATGGACAGACAGACGGACAGACAGACAGGGTGATTTCTATATACCCCCTAAACTTCGTCTCTGGGGGTATAACAACAGGTTTTATGAAATATGTAAAAATTTGTAAAGGTTCCGCGGAACCTGGTGTCTAGCCTGCTCACTCCAATGTCATTTTAATTTGGTGTTTAGATGTGATTGCTAAGTAGAATATCAAGATACAGCTGGTTTTGTGAGTTTCAGAAAATTCACCAAAATTGGAATTCAAAATTTTTGAAATTTAACAACTGAAATTTTTTTGGGGCTAACATTCATTCAAAAACATGGTTGCTAACAAGAATTCCCAAAATTGCTCGTCTTCGAGAGTTTCAGGAAACTCAACAAAATTAGAACCATATTTTTTAATTCTAAGTTTTCAGAATTATGTCTCGTATGAAGAAAAGGCTCAAATATATATTTGATTTTATGCAAAAATTTCAAAAATTGTTTGTCTTGGACAATTTCATGAAATTTACCAAAGTTGGCACTGAAATAAAATTCCAAAAGCTTTTTGTGTATCTATGGACTTTATCCTACAACTCTACATCAAAAATAAATTCTTTATTCCTAATTTTGTTTAAAAATTGCTGATATAAGGACCTAAAGTGAAAATTGAACCAAACATTGATGCGGAAAATATAGGTCAAGGTGACATAATTCTGGTATGAATGCTGGTTACTAATAAATATGTAACCGCTTACCAATTATCATCAGTCTATGGCATGTAAGTGCTAAGATATGATGAAAACAAAAAAACTTTCATAGAAAAACAAGTGTGGACCCAAATAGATGTATCACCCATCCCTACTTGGTCGCAAAATTGATGTGAAACTTAAACTGCCTAAATCAGAAACTTAACATGTTCGCTAGACTGTGAAATTAGATTAACTGACAAAAGCAATATAGCAAACTGTCATGTATCACCTAAAACCAAAATGCCAAATATCAGTGACATACCACTGATAGATACTGAGAAACCAAACATGTTCACTAGACCATGAAAATAAGTTCAAGGACTAAAACAAATTAAGTAGCAGGTTGTCACCTTCCATCTAAGACAAACACACATACCAAATATTATTGACCTTACATTAATACATACTAGGAAACTTAACATGATCACTGGACCATGATATTGAGGTCACAGACAAAAACTATATAGCAGACTGTCATGTACTACTCAAGACCAACATATATACAAAATGTCATTGAACTACCACTTATAGTTATTGAGAAAATGACCTAATCATAAAAACTTAACATGCTCACTAGACTGTGAAATTAAGGTCAAGGACAAAAGCCATATGACAGACTGTCATGTACTACCTAAGACCAACCTACATACCATATATCATTGACCTACCACTTATAGTTACTGAGAAACTAAACTAAGCACAAAAACTTAACATGTTCATTGGACCGTGAAATTGAGGTCAAGGACAAAAGCCATATGACAGACTGTCATGTACTACCCAAGACCAACCCATATACCAAGTATCATTGAGCTACCACTTGTAGTTACTGAGAAACTGACCTAATCACAAAAACTTAACATGCTCACTAGACCATGAAATTGAGGTCAAGGACAAAAGCCATAGGACAGACTGTCATGTACTACCCAAGACCAACCCATATACCAAATATCATTGACCTACCACTTGTAGTTGCTGAGAAACTGACCTAATCACAAAAACTGAACATCAAAGTTTATGCCGTCACCGTCATACTTTGTACGCATATGTCTGGAAAAATACCGAAAAATTGGAATTTAATATTGTTTTCCAAAAAATAAACATGGGAGGCAATAATGAAGTTGTACTGAATATCGTGTCAAACTTTAATTGATATTGAATGTGATATGAGAAAGTTTTTAAAATTCAAAAAAAAGTTTAATATTTGGGTTAACCAAATGTTTACTACAACGCCGACACTGATGGCATTTTCCTTTGTTCATGCTGGTTAATAAATTAATCATGACATTGAGCAATGAGGAGAATTGTTTTAAAATGAAAGCCAATAATGAAATGACATGTTTAAGACAAGTGATTTCCTATATTGACAACTTAACAATTATAGATTTAGCTTAAAAAATAAATACTGCCTGTCAGAATCAAATTTTGAGTTGTTGAAAGTAATTATGACTTTTTTAGTATTGATGGGAAACATCTTATAATTTGACTTTTTTGGAAATGGGTGTTTCATAAACTGTGAATATAGCAAAAACAGTTCCAGACATGTAGATCCAATCTACCACAGTTCCATTTGATCTACATGACATCTATACTTACAAGCACCAGGCCACCATTTCATGGAAGATACATGTGGTGTATTCAGTAAGAATTCCTCAGTTGCATGGTTATAAGTGGCAGTTGTCTCCAAGCCTTGTAGATATGTGCCTACAAAAACCAAAATTATAAACATGTGGCATGTACATGTGATTGTAAAGTGCATGAATGAATTACAGCTTTTTGATCACTAGTTGAATATTTTTGATAATAAAAATCTAGGATTGGTTATTGTTTTTATTATATAGATTCTGGGACACACATCCATATAGGATCAATTTGAGATATATTATATGATCTATGTTTTTGAAGATAATCAGCCTAGACCTTTACTATAAGCAACAACATTGACAATGTCTACTGTGATATCACTTCCTAATCTAAAATTATGGAAAATAATTTAACAGTTACCATATAGTGGGAAATTTTTGTTGGGGTATAGTTTTTGCTATTTTTGCGGGTGAAAGTCATTCGGAAAAATTTAAACCCCTAAAAACTAAAACCATTCCCCAAAATCCTTATAAAAATATTAGAATTGATAAAAAAAACTCATATGACAAAAATGACATTTCATTCTAAATCCTGTTGACATTGAAATCTCTTACTTCAAAATGACTTGTGGTGGTGCATCAGTACAATTCTAATAAAACTGAGATCATATGCAACAGTTTTAAACAGCAGAATTTTTTTAAAATCTTTGAGGACATTATATTCCAAAAAAAAATGTGACAGTGGAAATTTGATTGTGTATTTTATCAAGTTCTGCTTTTACAGTATTTGTTAATAAGTTTAGTTTACAAATATAATAAAACTATTTTTTTACCCTTTTTATAATTTTACAAAAGTTCCAAAACCGCAAAAATCAAACCCGCTAAAAACAAACACCCTGTTTTTAGACCAAATCTGCAAAAATTTTACACCGCAAAATTTTTACACTATACGGTCATTATCACTTTTATTTTGCTGAAAAATTTCAATCTTCCAACGCTATTTATATAATATATATGATTAAGTGTTTTAGATTTATTAGGGTAGTCAAAATAAAAAGAATTAAACCAGATCTTAAAAATGATGTATCATATCTTATTACTGGATACACTAAACCTAATTTGATACAGTCCCTGGATCAGTCAACAGTCCATTTTTACTTTTGGATGACTGGTGAGTGATCGCTGAATGATGGCTGAATCATCACTTTTGACAGCTGACAGATAGTAAAAATAACTGATAAATGATGAATGATTGGATTTTGACCCTTGAATCATGACGGATGATGAAAAGAAAGAAAGCTAATTAGTTATGATTGGTGGTAATGACTGATACAGGTAATTTGAAAAATTGCTGGTGAAAAGAATCTTACCAAGCTTTGATATATAGTTCCTAGTGTAGATCGAAAGTCATTTTCAATACATGTATCTCATATTTCTAAGCAATTAAAGAGACATGTTGATCGAACTTTAGTGTTTGTGTTAACATTTTAGAATCAAAATTCTACTCAATTTTGCCAAAAATTTACAAAAGATTACATAACAATCATTCAAGTCATTTTTTCCGAACAGGCCAAATATGTAAATTTTTTGGAACAAATCACCACCAGATGGTATTTACAGAGATGATGTTGACATTTCACACTAAAAATTTTACTAATGAGATATTATTTTACCAAAATTTCATATAAGAAAGTTTATATGGCAAACATTCAAATCATATTGAAACACTTCAAATATGGAAATAATGGAAAAAGTCACTGTAAGATGGCATTTTCAGATATTGCATTCAATTTATACACTAAAAATGTTATTAATCAAATATATTTTACCAAATATTTATAAAAGGTTCAAATCGCACACATTCAAATTATTTCAAAACACTTCAAATATGCAATTACTTGAGTAAAACACTTCTAGATGGCATTTTAAAAGATTACATTAACATTTCACACTCAAAACGTCATATTGAAACACTCAAATATGGAAATAATGGAAAAAGTCACTGTAAGATGGCATTTTCAGATATTGCATTCAATTTATACACTAAAAATGTTATTAATCAAATATATTTTACCAAATATTTATAAAAGGTTCAAATCGCACACATTCAAATTATTTCAAAACACTTCAAATATGGAATTACTTGAGCAAAACACTTCTAGATGGCATTTTAAAAGATTACATTAACATTTCACACTCAACATATTGTTTTGCCAAATAATCATTAAAAGTTTATATAACAAACATTCAAATCATTTCAAATATGGAAAGTACTGGAATAAATCACTTTAAGATGGCATTTTCAGCAATTGCATTTACATTTCACAGTCAAAATTCTTTTTATCATATATCGTTTTGCCAAGAATTTATTTCGCAAACATTAAAATCATTTTGAAAAACTTCAAAAATTGAAATAAATAGAAAAATCACCTAATAATGACATTTTCATAGATGGGGTTCAGTTTTCACACACAAAGTTCTATTTAAAGGATAATAATTTGCTAAAAATACATTGAAATTGTATATCACAAACATTTAAATCTTTTTTAAAAGGCTTCAAGCTCAGAAATTACTGGAATGAATCACTTCAAGGTGGTATTTTCAGAGATTATGTTTAGGGCTTTCCCATAAAAATGCATGTACCAGGGTCAGAAATTTTCTACTACCCCCACAACCAAGGGTAATGGACAAATATAAGTATAGCAATAAAATACAAAATTGACAAGAACCAACAAGAATTTTCATTTTTTTGCCTTCCACCCCTGGTACATCATTTTTTATGGAATAGCCCTTAGATGTCATACTCAAAATTCCATTAAATATATATTATTTTGGCAAGCTCTCATTAAAGTAACATTCAAATCATTTAGAAACACCTCAAATAAGAAAATTATTGGAATAAATCACTACAAGATGGCATTTTCAGAGATTGTATTCACTTTTCACACTAAAAATTCTATTTTCAGGATAATTAAATTGCTAAAAATATATAAAAAGAATACCGGTATATCCCAAACATTCATATTATATTGAAACACTTTAAACATGGAAAGTACCGGAATAAATCATTACAAGATGACATTTTCAGATTTTGCATTAACTTTTCACACCCAATATTCTGTTTTAAGGATTTAAATTTGCTAAAAATACATAAAACATAGGTAATCAAGGATTACAAAGTTCGCCTAGTTATGGCACATGGACACAGAAACCCAATTTGGCCAGGGTGATCATTTACCATCCCTAATGAATGTATACAAAGGCTAGATGATCTTACCATGTACAGTAACTGAGATTTGAACTCGGACATAAACTTGAATGTAAGTCACTCAAGCGGAAAATATAGGTCAAAGTGACATAATTTTGCCTGGATGCTGACCTAACATTAGAGATGCATGCACATACAAGGTTAGATGATCCTACCATGTACAGTGACTGAGATCTGAACTCAGATGCAAACTTGAATGTAAGTCACTCAAGCGGAAAATATAGGTCAAAGAGACCTAATTTTGCCTGGATGCTGACCTACCATCAGAGATGCATGCACATGCAAGGTTAGATGATCCTACCATGTACAGTGACTGAGATCTGAACTCGGACGTAAACTTGAATGTAAGTCACTCAAGCGGAAAATATAGGTCAAAGTGACATAATTTTGCCTGGATGCTGACCTACCATCAGAGATGCATGCACAAGCAAGGTTAGATGATTCTACCATGTACAGTGACTGAGATCTGAACTCAGATGTAAACTTGAATGTAAGTCACTCAAGGGGAAAATATAGGTCAAAGTGACCTAATTTTGCCTGGATGCTGACCTACCATCAGAGATGCATGCACATGCACAGTTAGATTATTGTAATATGTATAGTAACTGAGATATGAACTAAAATGTAAACTTGAATGCAAGCCACTCAAGCAGAAAATATAGGTCAGAGAGACCTAATTTTCTTGGAGACTGTGAGTTAACCAAAGATGCATCTGCATGCAAAGTTTGGTGACCCTACACTGCATAGTTACTAAGATATATACCCAAATGTGGACGCAGATGCGGACGAGAACACAGGGGGTACTCCAATAGTCCCCCTCAACTTTGTTGAGGCGAACTAAAAATGTATGTCATAAACATTCAAATAATTTCTAATCTCTTCAAATATGGAATTTTCTGGAATAAATCACTACAAAATGGCATTTTCAGAGATTGCACAGACCAAGCTATATATACAAATACATGTATCTTTGACCTATCACTTGTAGTTATTGAGAAATATGCCTAAACTTCATTTAACACACTGAAATAGAATGTGCAGACAACAGCAATGCATCACTTTTTTTTAAAAAGGCCATGTGTGTACAAAATTTGTTAAATAAGATTTAAATTTTAACAATTTAACTGGGAAAAATTTATCCCTAAAGAAAAGGCCAGATTAATAAGTATATATACCATGTCCCATTTCTGTTTGTGCATATGTTCCAAGAATTTTGAAATTTAATGCCAAAGGTAGCCATTTTGCTTTCTGTGTCTCTGTAGCTAATCTCTCTATGGATGGGATGAACATGGTAAAATGGAGACTCATGGCAACTTGGTGGTTGATTAGTCTACAAAATAAAACATAATTTTTTTTTAATTTTTAAACAACTCAACTATAATCATAAGGTAATTCCAATAAATATGTTTGAGCTTTTAAGTAGGATCTATCTCCACATATTCTTTTTTCTCACAATGCTATAATATGTTCCATGTCATCAGCTAATTTTACAATCAAAAACTTAGTAAAGGAGCTAACCAGTTCAGTCAAAAAATTTCAACATTAATTTTCCTAAGAGGAAAATGTTAAGCGAATGACCTAAAACATATCATTTGCAATGACATGTAATGAGAATTTTGATTTGGTATCAGATATTCTAATACTGGTCAGCATTTTTGTCAAGTCTAAAAAGAAACTGGCAAATAAATGTTGAGTTTTTGCTGAATGCCTGTAATGTGATGAGCTAAAAAGGCAACATGGTGATACCGATTTTGCAACAGGGACAATATAATCTTAACAAAAGGACTTTGACAGAAAGATACATACCATAAATGATCACAAATAGTGGGGATCTTTAGGAGGGTGATTGGAATAACCATAATTTTTACCATGAAAAATTGTTTATAGGGGCAATAAAAGTCATGTTTTTGTCATGACATATTCAGAATCAGGTATATAGGTATTAATAAAGGGCTACGCCGAGCGCAGCATGATACGACCGCAGCATGTCGACCACTGAAATTTCAACAAAAGTAGTTTAAAGTGAATGTGGACACAGTAAAGAGCTTGACAAAGTAATTAGATGGACACAAAAAGAAGCTTGACACAGTTATTAGCTAGAAACAAAATAGGGAAAAATTCATCCTTTTTGATCACTTACTGATGAAAAAAACGTAAGAGCTATGCAAAATATGTACTATCAACTAAAACTTTACATCCATAGACATTCAAAGGAAAACATTCCATCGAAATCTGATGAAAAATAAAGATATGACATATTTAGAAAAATTGCAATTTCGGCCCCTTTGACCCCGTGTAGCTCGGATCGGTAAGAGCCACGCCAAATCTGTTGCCATACCTCTGAAAGCTTAGATCAAGAGGAATCCAAAGAAAAAAATCCAATCGAAATCTGATGAAAAATAAAGATTTGACATATTTAGAAAAATTGCATTTTTGGCCCCTTCGACCCCTTGTAACTCAGAAGCGGTAAGACTTACACAAAATCCGTTGGCATATTACTGAAAGCTTAGATCAAGAGGAATCCAAAGAAAAAAATCCCATCGAAATCCGGTGAAAAATAAAAATTCTAAATAATCTGCAAATTCGCAATTTTGGCCCCGTTCGGCCCCTCATAGCTGGGAAAGGAAACAAGTTATCAAAAATCTAATAGCTGAGCGCCATATTAATTTTTCACAAGGAATC
>MJUU01064321.1:252403-268192 GCA_002080025.1 Modiolus philippinarum | reverse complement strand
ACGACGACGACAGCACCATACCAATATACGACCGCAAAAATTTTTGCGGTCGTATAAAAATGAATCAGATAGACAGATATTCCAAACAAGTAACAGCAAAATTGGTAATAAAATTTATTAATCCTGTCCAGGAGAGTGTCCACTTGGTATCATTGCTTTTGGGGTCTATCACATTGATATTAAGTCTGTAATTTTATGTCCAAATGATTATCAGTCATGCCTCTCTGAGTAACTTGCTATAGTGTATCACTTTTAGTGTTGTACATGGACCATGGCCGACAGATAAATTCCAATTAATCTCTGTTAAAGAGCCCTGATTTCAACTATATATAGACTAAATGTTAAAGGGTCAATCTTTTCTATGTTCAGTTGGCAGCTCTCTTTTATAAAGACAATTGTTTGAAGGGCCCATCAAAGGACCGTTTTGCATTTGAAGCCAGGTTATTAATGGCTAAGTATATACGTAGTTTCAAGGGAGAAGATCTTTGGGTTGTTTTCCCATGGGGTCCAATTTTTTACTATGTTCCCTGCTGGCAGTTATTTTCTGGATGAGATGTGGATTTGCTGGACACAATCTTTAAACAAGTGTGAACCCAAATTGATGTCTCGTCCGTCCCTACTTGGTCGCAAAATTGATGTGAAAACTCAAACTGTCTAAATCAGAGACTTAACATGTTCACTAGACTGTGAAATTAGATTAAATGACAAAAGCTATACAGCAGACTGTCATGTATCACCCAAAACCAAAATGCCAATTATCAGTGACCTTCCACTGATAGATACTAAGAAACTAAACATGTTCACTAGACCATGAAAATGAGGTCAAGGGCTAAATCAAAATAGCAGGTTGTCATCTTCCATCTAAGACAAACCCACATACCAAATGTTATTGACCTTACATTAATAGATACTAGATAAATTAACAGGATCACTGGACCATGAAATTAAAGTCACAGACAAAAGCCATATAGCAGACTGTCGTGTACTACCCAAGACCAACATATATACAAAATATCATTGAACTACCACTTATAGTGACTGAGAAAATGACCTAATCATATAAACTTAACATGCTCACTGGACTGTGTAATTGAGGTCAAGGACAAAAGCCATATAGAGACTGTCATGTACTACCCAAGACCAACCTATATACCAAATATCATTGACCTACCACTAATAGTTACTGAGAAAGTGACCTAATCACAAAAACTTAACATGTTCACTGGACCGTGAAATTGAGGTCACAGACAAAAGCCATATAGCAGACTGTCATATCCTACTCAAGACCAACCTATATACCAAATATCATTGACCTACCACTAATAGTTACTGAGAAAGTGACCTAATCATATAAACTTAACATGCTCACTAGACTATGTAATTGAGGTCACAGACAAAAGCCATATAGCAGACTGTCATGTCCTACTCAAGACCAACCTATATACCAAATATCACTGACCTAACACTAATAGTTACTGAGAAAGTGACCTAATCACAAAAACTTAACATGAAAGTTTATGCCGCCGCCACCATACTTTGTACGCATATGTCTCGCTTTTCGCGCCTTTCATCGCAGGCGAGACAAAAACAGCATATACAAGGACTATTACCACCATTTTTGGCTCCAGTTTACCTTGTTTCAGAGGAAAACAGATTTGAATATGATTCCATAGCCATAGGTTCTAATGTTATGTTCCCAACTCAAAGTCATCTTGGATGTGGTTGCAGATATGTTGGACACAATTATTAAATGGGCCACCTAAGACTAATGTGCCCAATGTGATTTCAGTTGCATTGGTGTTTCAAAGGGCTTTTGAATGTTTTTCAATCGGGTCACATTTTAAATTATGTTAACAATCACTGTGGGCATCTATCTTGATTGAATTTGTACACATTAGACAACTCTTTTAAAGAGAAGTTTGGTTATAATTATAGCCAAGTTAATTGGGGTTTAACATATATTCCAAATGGTGCATGGTCACCTTGGATGTGGAATGGATCTGCACACACAATTTTTCAAGGGGCTGTCAAAGGACTAGCTGTGACCAAGTATTTGATTCAATCTTTCAGTGTGTAATTGTGATTTCAGAGGACTAGATCTTTGAATGAAAAGTTTAAGACCAACGGCCCAACCACTGATGCAAAGTGATGATTAAACGTCATTCTGTCTATAGACAGGTGAGCTA
This sequence comes from Modiolus philippinarum, assembly GCA_002080025.1. Classification (NCBI taxonomy): domain Eukaryota; kingdom Metazoa; phylum Mollusca; class Bivalvia; order Mytilida; family Modiolidae; genus Modiolus; species Modiolus philippinarum. Next base: position 266,006 of record MJUU01064321.1, on the reverse strand, counting down.
AAAAAGCATACAAACAAAGTACCGAAATATCTAAATGATAAAAAAATAATCTAAATATAAATTCAACAGAAATTAGCTAGCTGCCAGTAACTGTTAGCATTTGTTAGGACAGTACCCATGTGTATTGTCATCATGTTTCATGTACTACATTGTACTAAGGGTAGTCATCTTTTTAGGTTGGACTTTTATGTAGTTTGATTTTTAATGTGAGTCTTTTTGTGTATTTATTTTTTTGCCTTTCACCACACATAGGGGAGTGTTTGGATCCAAGAAAAAGAGTTGAACCCCACTACAATTTTTGCGCCTGTCCCAAGTCAGGAACAGGTTGGTGACATTGGCTTGTCCTTGTCTTCTTATAAAATTTTAGTTTCTTGATATTTGGGTTATTGGATATGGTTTGTTTCCATTGATTTGTTCACTTTTTTACCTTTTTGGGGCCATTTAGGGCTTGTTATATGGTGTGAGGTGTTGAAGACGATACAGTGACCCCTAAATGCTTTGTTTTGGGTCATTTTAACCTGGAGATGGGATGTTGTTTCCTTGACATTTACCCCATTTCCTTTCTTTTTCATATGTGAGACAAGGAATAAAAACTTACCCTTGTACCACATCAAATTCATGTTCTGACCAATTATATTTTTTTCGCCAGCTGTAAATTTTAACTCCTTTAGCTACTGAAGCCTCATAAAGTTCAGATCTGGTCATAAAAAAGGTTTTCCAAAAATCTTTAAACAATGGATCACTGAAGATGAATTTTTCTGAAAAAAAAAATCACAAATTTTAAAAGGTACTAGTATAAATGAAAATCTGATGTGTTTGCATTTGGGACAAAGTAAATTGTGGGATTACTACAGAAATAATCAAAACTAAGTTTCACATATATTGAATATTGTGTACATTTTATATGTAGCTGTCATGTTGACATGATAGAAGGATTATTTCTTTTTTCACAAGTTTTAAATATAATTTTTACATGTTCCTTGCTTCATACATACTTGTATTATTAGCTGTTGAGATAAGTGTAAACCTGTAGTTCATTATTGTTCTATGCAATAAAGATGGTAGTGCTTAAAACTATCATTACACAATTCTGTTATCACGATTTTGATACTAGACATGCTACAGGGGCCTGGTTATATAGGTATACCACGGTATATTTCTTTGACAAAATGTTCATGAGGTACAAAATGATGGTAGTTCTTAAAATATAACCAATACACAATTTTGTTCTCAACATTTAGAAACTAGACATGCTACAGGTGCCTGGTTATACCAGTGTTAAGTATATTTCTTTGATGAAATGTCCAATAGGCCAGGACCAGTATTTCTATGGTATTTTAACAACTGGTTATTTAATCTTCTCAAATTTGTTCTGCTTTGTTTTTTTTTATTGAAAATATTTTTGCAGTTTTTGACAATAATAGAAAAATTTTTAAAAGCGGTCATCATAAATCATATTTTTCAAGTTCAAGTGATTTAATTTGTAGTTGCCAAGAAAAGAGTTACTAAAATTTTAACCATTGAAAGTATTTGTTGAAAATATTTCTAGTCTGTAAACAGGAAGTACATGTGCAACAGACCTGATTTCCAAGTGCACAATATGGAACTGCATACTGAAGTCACTTCCAAAATTTTCAGTGGCTATGATTTGTATTTACTGAGAAAAATTTTACTGAAATGTTTACCATTGACATGGTATTTGTTGAAAATATTCCAAGTCGGTAAACAGGAAATAGATGTCCGACAGACCTGAATTTGATAAACACAATATGGAACCTCACAATAAAGTCACATATAAAATCTTAAGTGGCTGTGATTTAAAGTTGCTGAGAAAAGTTACAAAAATTTTTACATTGACAGTATTTGTGGAAAATATTATAAGTCGGTAAACAGGAAGAAGATATCTGACAGACCTGACTTCAATAAGTGCAGTATATGGAACCTCATGATGAAGTTGCATACAAAATTTAAGTGGCTGATTTGTAGCCACTGAGAAAAGTGCTACAAAATTTTTACAAATTACAATCGAAGGTATTTGTGGAAAATATTCCAAGTAAACAGGAAGTAGATGTCCGACAAACCTGATTTTGATAAACAAAATATGGAACCTCATAACAAAGTCATATACAAAATTTCAAGTGGCTGTGATTTGTAGTTGCTGGGAAAAAGTGTTACAAAAAGTGGAACAGACAACAACAACAACAACTCAAGACTTAGTGTGCAGGAGACACAAAAATACTATCCAAGAAAAGTTTGTTTAACTGTACAATTATAAGAAAATAGTTTTAAGGTAGTTCGAGCCTAATAAAAATATCAGACAGAATTTTTTTATTTTAAGATATTTTGTAGCTCTTAGCCCATTTGTTAAAAATCATTTTTTCCTGTAATCAGTTTTTGAAAATCAGGCCAAATTCAGTATTTTTCTGCAACATTTACAAAGAATATATAGGGAACATTGAGAACATGCTTATTGTTTGCTTTCATATGAAATAAACATCAGATAGACTTTTTTAATTTTTTGACACTTCAGAAATGTACATTTCAGCTATAAGTTGAGCTGATAAAATCTATATGTCACCGTTTGATTAAGAGAAATATTTTATATAGTTTATGAAACAAACAATATTTTTGGTAAAAGGGAGCTAATTAGCGGGAATGTGTATGTCAATCTATTATGACGTCACAATGAAAAGGCCAAATAAGGAATATTCCAGCTTGAAAATCCAGTCAATTCCGCATCCGACTTGTGTTTCACAAATGCACCAATTGTATGCGCCTTGTATTAGTGTCAATCTACCTTAAATTGATCCATTTAAATCTTACTTAATAAATTGATTGTAAAAATTGTATGATTTTGTCGCAAAGGACATTTGTAAATAGGTCTGTTAAGACAATCAGCAGAATAAAAATCATGCCTGATATTGGCAACATCTACACATTCAATTAAAACTTGATGGTCTATATTAGGACAATTGCACGGAATACATTCCTTTTACAGTGTACTAGTATATGCAAAATGCCATTTATCAAGTTATTCATATCAGCCCTAAAGTGAGTTTTAAGGATTTGCAACCTGCCCTTTTGAAATCCTACCTGGAACACTGAGGTCGGTCATCACTGTTTAGTATAAAATTATGTGTTGTTCTACTGTGTTCTATACAACATTGGATCAACACTTCCTGTTCCCTACAAAATATCCTGAAAGTTCTTTTGGAATATGACTTACAATAATAGTGAATCGAATTGTAAACTAATAAATGAGCTTAGGTATTTAGGCTGGGTGAATCTCTAAAATCTGTAATAAAAACCCATAATGTGCATAACTTTAATTGATCCTGTAAACAAGATATCTTGGAAGGACAGATGGTATGATTGACCAGCCCTGTAAACACACAGTACAAAGAACGGTGTAAGTTAAAACACATTAAAGGACAAATAAACATACTGCAAGTTAAACTAACTATAGGCTCAGACACTGAGCCCGAATCGCTCACCTGACAAAATGTAGGTGATTATCATAAAGTTTATCCCATAGGGTCCTATGTTTAAATATGTTTTGTGCTGTCGGTCTTGTTTTTTATCAGATCAAAACAAAATAAGCAATCTTAATGAAGTACCTTCCATATGACATTCCTGTAAAGTTTGATTGAAATCAATGTCATGACTGTAGGGGTTTCAGGAAATTATCAAAGATAACTTTCCAATAGGACCAACGGTCAACTTTGTTCAGTGCTGTCAGCCATGTTTTTGCAGCCTGCTTTAATTAAAATGAGCAATCTTTGTAAAAAAAAACCTCCCATACATCATATCTATAAAGTGTGGTTTAATTTTCTATAGTGGTTTCAGAGGAGAAAATGAAAATGTGATTTTTCCCATAGGATCAAATTTGAAAAATATTTTCCGTACTGGTGACCATGTTTTTCATCGAATTGATACTAAATGAGTAATCTTTGTAAAAGACCTCCCATACATCATTCCTGTTAAGTTTGATTGAATTTGCTTCAGTGATTTTAGAGAAGATGAAAATGTGATTTTTCCCATAAGGTCCTATGTTTAACCTAAGTTCTGCCCTGGAGGCCATGTTTTTGTTGGAATTAAAAGGAAATGAGCAATCTTTTATAAACGACCTTCCATCCATCATTCCTGTAAAGTTTGGTTAAATTTGCCTTAGTTGTTTCAGAGAAGAAGATGAAAATGTGATTTTTCCCTTAGGGTCCAATGTTAAAACTAAGTTCCGTGCTGGCAGCCATGTTTTTTGTTGAATTGGAACAGAAATGAACAATCTTTGCAAAAGACTTTTCGTACATAATTTCTGTAAATTTAACAATGAATGGATATGGAGTAAATGCAAACGAGACAAAATCTCTACAAATAAACTTTGCTTGTAAAGTTTGGTTGAATATGCTTCTGTGGTTTCAGAGGAGAAGATGAAGCTGTGATTTTCATATAGGGTCCAATGTTAAACTATGTTACGTGCTGGCGGTCATTTGTTTTATCAGATCAGAATAAAATAAGCAATCTTTGTAAAGGACCTTAAGTACATCATTCCTGTAAGGTTTGGTTGAATTTGCTTCAGTGGCTGCAGTAGCAAAGATAATAATGTGATTTTTCCCTAAGGGTCCTATGTGGAACCTAAGTTCTGTGCTGGAGGCCATGTTTTTTATCATATGACAACTTCCATACAAGACCACATAAAAAGTTCACTTTTGACTTGAAAAATTAAGTCGTTATTTCTGTTTATTTTTGTCGCTAGTTAGGTTCAATAGGATCACATATACTATTTGGAATGATTTTTTTAACAGGGGCATATATAGAATTACGATTTTTTTTGTCTTTTAAAAATGTTGCTGATGTCACCAATTTTTTGACGGACATTTGACTGACAATGTGACATTAGGAACAAGAAAAATAGCATATCTTGCTTAATCCCTGAAATGTTAGAATACAAAATTGATTTAATGTTCTTTAATTGACATTGATTATTTCTAAAATTAACAAAGTCATTCGTTTTGAATTAAATTAAAGTAATTATTGCAGAAAACATTGTGTCTAACGTCACCCTTTGACGGAACATTTTGTGTCTAATGTCACCATTTGACGGAATGTATCCTGTCTAATAACACCTTTTGATGGAACATATTGTGTCTTATGTCACACACTGACGGAACGCATCACGAAAGGTTAATTTAAAGTTAAAATTCTGTTATTAACTGTAATTATTTCTCAGGTAAAGCAAGTCATCTATTATAGAGTATTTTAACAGTATTATTTCAGAAAACATTGTATCTAAATAGATCACACTTGAAAATAACATTGTGTCTAATGTCACCAGCTGACGGATCATATCATGTCTAATGTCATCTATTGACGGAAATAGTTGTGACAAATGTAACCAATGTTGTACTGGCTGTGCCAAATGCGTTCAACAGCAGCATGAAAATAAAATGCATGGGTGTTCAACAGATCACATGTGTCGCCTGCACTATAAATATTTAAGAATTCCTGTGTTTGAAATAGAATTACGAAGTTCGTGTTGCACATCTTGATATTTGATGGCTCCCTTTTGTTTGGTCATTTAAATGCTATTTCTGTATTTATATAATACAACGTATGTGTTATCCATATATTGCCAGGCCATTTGGGTTGTTTCTTCCGATTTATGACATTCTTTTTTCAAATACTCTGACAGTAGTACCTGAAAAATATTTAGCATTGACTGTTTTCTCCATTAGAATTGAATGAGGGGGAGGGGTTACACAGCTTGTCTGTTCTCCCATTTCCCACATTTTTGGACAGTTTTTCCACATTTCCTACCTTTTTGGGGCCTCGTTTCCCGATTCCAAAACCTTTCCTCGGTTTTCCCATCTCCCACTTGATGATTTCCCCCCAATTTTCCTAATTTTCCATCATTTTTCCCAGTTCCCTTATTTTTATTCATTTCCCTAAGGCGTGGCACCCCTCTTTAAAAACCGAAGTTTTCGCATTCGAGTTGGAAGTAAAGGACTGTTTTTCGTTACTTTTACCTGTCCAAAATTCCACAAAAACAATAATTCTTGTTACATTTTTCAGAAGTAGTTTCTTTATGCAATGCCCCCCACAATAAGTCCGTAAAATGTCACGATTGAAACATGAAGTCCGTCGACTTGTGACGATAGAGACAAAAAGCCCAGAAAACGTATCAAACGTGATTACAAATGGCAAAAAGTGTGACCAATTGGCATAAATTGACATCCCTGACATCAAAATCCAGTTTGATTGTATAAAAGTTGATAAAAACAATAAAACCGCCGACTTGTGTTTCAATCTTTTTTGATGCGAATGTTCCTGATCCGCGAAAATGTTTGACAGACAGAATCATTTTTTCACCGTTCTTCCTAGTCTGCCGACAAGCCCGCCATATTGAAGTAATAAAGAGCATCTTCAACTTGGAATATTTGTCGCTAAAAGGCTTTAATCGACACGAAATAATAAAAACATTGACGGGCGAATGTGTATAACGTCACAGGGACATTTTGACAGAATTCACGTTCTCAACATTTCAAAGACGATGTTTGGCAGTTTTGTTGGAAAAAATTACCGTGCGTCATACAAATTAGATATTTTACATATTACATTTTTGAAGGATATTATTCAAATTTGATTTGAAATAACAATATGGCTCCAACACAAGGTGATCCAAAGGTGACAAAATCTGACGGACAGAATTTTGCATTCGATCGCACCATTACCTGTTTTTTAATCTTTTCAATTTATTCCTGCTGTCCACAAAGTTATTTTGCTGTGTTTACATAAGCCTTTGACCTACTAAAACACAGTATACCTTGATAGGGTACAATCAATTAATAACTTGTGTTTTATTCATGCACTGCTGAATTTAGGGAGTATTTGTAGAAGTGAGTTGTGTCCGTCAAAAATTCCGTCAATTCTGACAAACATTTTTATTTTTTGCTTTAATAATTCTTTTTAATCATTAAAGAAACATTCTATGTGATTTTTATGATATAAATTCACAACATAATCTAAAATCCATATTGTTTTATTCTTTATTTTTATAAGAAATTCAAGGGTAAAAAAATTGACGGACAAAGTCAAATTAGCAACATACATTCATGGAAGTTGTCTTATGCGAATGAAATGAGCAATCTTTGTAGGACCTTCCATACATCATTCCTGTAAAATTTGGTTGAATTGGTTTCAGATGAGAAGATGAAAATGTGATTTTCCCATAGGGTTACTTCCCCTTTTCTCCCAAAAAGAGACATATAATTATATGTCTCTGGTATAAAAATATATATATATATGTTCCAACTAATAATGTGTAATGGTAGTATTCATAATAATTTTTCTTTATCACGACGGAATGGAAAATTAAAACCGGAAATTGTAGTTATTTCTGCTTATAACTGTCGAGTGATAGGTACTTCTAGTTGGTTCCATGTCCTCTTATGTGCATTGATTGCAAAAGAACAAATATAATATTTACTTTGAGGTCATTTTCTTTTGAAAATGAGGGGCGTCATGAAGTCCATCTGTCTTCATAAAATTTGTATATTTAGCTTTTCATCTATATTTTATTGGTTATTTGTTCTCTATCAGCTTTATCTTAATTTTAGAAATTATATTTAAAACTAAGAGGTACCATGAGTACCTCCTTCTTGCATAGCTTGTCCTAGCCAAGTTTGGCTATTCATTTAGATTCTTTCGGCTATTTGTTGTCTTTCAGTCATGTGTCAGTTGGTTATGGTCTCCCAAATATTTCGATTTGATCTGCACTATAAGGCATGAATTGCTTATCAGAATTATTTTTTGATATCTTTAAAAATAACCTTTTAATGAGAGGTGAAGAATACATACTGAATTCAAATTATTGGTTGAATTTTTAAAATGTGTTATTTTGGGATTTTTTAATGGTGATAATGCCAAACACTACTATTTTCAAACACATGATAAAAGACAAAACCTTGCCATTTCGCTCATTGAAAATTTTACTTTGATATCTTTATTCACTTTGCGTTATGCAGTTTTAAAACTGGGTGATTTCTTCAGTGGCCACGATAATATACAATTATGGACTTTTGCAGAGGTGAATACGCTTTTGTATTGACCTGTAAACCAATATTCACCGAGACCATCGGTCGAGGTGAACATCTGTGTTTCCAGGTCAATAAAAAAACGTATTCACCGATACAAAAGACCATGAATGTTTTATTATATAGTTCAATACATTATGACGTCATGAAGTGAATATCAATCCAGCAGGTGAATACGTTTATTTATTCACCTCCTACGATTTCGTTGCAAATATAGTGTAAAATCAAGACAACTATATAATAACTTGTTTTATTATATGAATCTCTGTATTCTGTTTGCAGTAACTTTGTTATTTTGTTACCTATAACTCTTGAACGAATACTCACTGTTTATATCAAGATAAATAAGAATTGTTTTCTTCATTGTTTGCTACATTGTTTTTTCTTAGGAAAGGACTTGGACTTAGTTTGCCAAATGATTTACAAGACATGTTCCAGCTGTTTTCTAAAACTCGTTATTGAACTGATAATTGCGATTTTGAAATCAAGAGAAACAGCAATTAAAGTATTGAAGTTGTTATTAACTCGCTAATTAGCCAATAATTATTATTTTTCTTGTTATCTGACAACTCTTGTTTATGAAAACATCTGTTTTTAATTGGCTTCTTCATATACTAGTACGAGCTTATTAGAATAATTAAGCAAATGATTAATTTAATGAAATTCGTTTTGCATATAGAAGCAGATTCATTTGAACTTGCTATTTTTAATCACCATTTAAATATGGGCCGGAACTACTTCAACAGGAACAGATAGATGGTATACTACTGGACTTCAGTAAGGCCTTTGATAAGGTTCCACACTCTTGTCTACTCATGAAGCTCAACCATTACAGAGTGAGAAACAACACACTCTCCTGGATCCGGGACTTCTAATCAGATCAAACCCAGACTGTGATACTAGAAGGGAAATCTTCATAGACTAACCCTGTTACATCTGGAGTGCCACAAGGAACCGTCCTTGGACTTTTACTATTCCTTGTATACATTAATGATATGCCAAGCTACGCCAGTTCACAGACTCGCCTCTTTGCTAATGACTGCTTAATGTACTGAAAGATCAAAACATCCACAGACTGTAACAAACTTCAAGAAGACCTAGACAGCTTAATCAGATGGGAACAACTATGGCAGATTCAATTTAATCCCGACAAATGTGAAGTCCTGACCATCACAAGGAAGAGAACTCCACTTCACCATGACTACTCCATACACGGGCATTCACTCCAACATGTTGACTCCACGAAATACGGTGACTTACCTGGGACTTAACATTTCCAAAAACCTGTCATGGAACACACATGTTGACGCAGTGACTAAGAAGGCTTATAACACTTGCCTTCCTTCGTAGAAACATCAGAACCTGCCCTCAGACGGAGAAGGAAAGAGGATTTACCACCTTTGTTCGACCTACTGTTGAGTTTGCCACTGCAGTCTGGGATCCATCTACCCATCGTAATATAACAGCACTGGAAAGAGTTCAGCGGAGAGGGGCAAGATTTGTCACAAACAACTATAAGCAGACAAGCAGTGTCACCAGAATGATGACTACCCTTGGCTGGGAGAAACTGCAGATAAGAAGAGCGTGGATAAAGACCATACTCCTGTTCAAGATAGTCAACCATCTTGTAGATATACCACCAAACAACTATGTTATTCCTAATGGTACCATCTCCAAAGGTCATAACCTGAGGTTCTTGCAACAGCACACAAGAACAGTCACGACGCTGTCCTAATTTTTCCGCCGAGTACAATCAGGATATGGAACACACTGCCACAGATGTTGGTCAGCATGGATTCCCTTGAAGGATTCCGTCAGGGCCTGGCCAACACCACCATCTTATTGTAACTACACCACTTGTTTTTAACCTGTACATAGCTGGATTTTATTGTATATAGCTGGATTTTATTGTATATAGCTGGATTTTATTGTATATAGCTGACAGGGCCTTGTTACTAATTAGAAAATATGCATGGATAGTAAAATTTTCTAATTAGTAACAAGGCCCTGTGCATAAGTCCTGCACTTACAGAAGATGATGATGATGTGGCCGGATCTACTTGAGGCCGGAACTACTGGGGATGGGATGTCTTTGGACGGAACTAGGGTCTTGGGGACAGAACGACCGGAAAACTTACATCCACAGGGGCCTGTAGATATATTTACGGTAAGAAATGTATGAAGATCAAGATAATGGGCATCATTTGTAGACCAGAGACATTTACTGTAGACGTAGTGAGTTGCATAACGCTAAAAATTGAAGAAATGTACCCATCTCTTTCCGAAATTTGGTTTTCTCGGGTCCTCCATCTAAAAGTTCCGTTACTTCGTTTATGTTAAACGAGGAAAGTTTTCTTTCCTTTGATAAATCTGGGTTCGGAGCACAGATTTCGATACTTGAAGTAGTCGTCTCCATTTTGTCCAAGTGTGAAGTGATCACGTGATCGATCTATGGATCAAACTAAGAACCAACATTTCAAATAACTAAATACCGAAGTCACTGTGAATTTACTTTCTGCATATGCGCATTTCGACAACTTATGTCTCATCAGTGCAGATAAATCTAAACGTTTGGAAGACCAAAGAAAGAAATCAAGCATTCAGAAGAATCATCATCACCCCAAAATTGATGTCAAATGACTTAGTACCGAAGTTACTGTTTCGACAATTTAAAATCTAAACGTTTGGAGGACCATAAACTCAAAGATGTTTAAAAACTGATAGAGAACAAAAAACCAATATGATCTAAATGTATAAAGCCAAGGACAGAGCTTTGGGAGAGTACTCCTTAGTTTTCATCAAAATTTACAAAAATGAGGAAGGTAGTCATATTAAAGCTATTTGATACTGATTATATAAATAATTTATATAAATTAATTATTTCAAAAAAAATAATTAAACGACGGAGGAGGTATGAAAATTGTAAGCCAAAAGTGAGAAATTTGGTAAATAGTATTTTAGGTATCAGTGCTTCCCAGGCAAAATTTCTGTGTGCTATTTTTGTGCATCATATCTGTGGTGTCACAAAAATGTGTTTTAACTTATGTTTAGAATGTTGTCTTTAACTCATTTAATTTGTTGCTGCTTGACATTTTAATCCGAGCAGCATGTTTGTGTCATATGATGCATGTTTTGATTGTATATCGATCAAAAGCTCTTCATGCAGAGCTTATGTTGTACTCGTTATTTATCATAAACCGACTTTAAATAAAAAAATTACTTACTTGGTTGCTTACTTTTTTTTAACACCAAGATAATATTTTTACTTACTTAGTTAGTGTAAACAGTATTTTATTAGATATAATGATGACATAAAGAAATACATATACAAAACAAGGATCGGAAAAACAAGTGACGCAGCACTTATATACATTCCCCTCCTTCGCGAGACAAAATATAAACAATAAATACAAGATGAATAGAACAAAGATTCACACTTATAACCAGTACTGAAATGATGAAGTAAGGGTGACACGGTAGCATAAAGAGATAATAGTTCAGTCTAGAAGTTCCGAAAATTTTCTTTATTCTCTTGTAGATATCATATACAACTGAATATAACACTCTATGTCGCTTTTAAAAGCGCTTTAGAGCTTATGTTATATGTTATATTTTTTATATAACATATAAAATTTTTATTTTTATAATATTTTTTATATAACACTCTATGCAACAAAGTGCATATGTCGATTTTAAAAGCTCTTTAGAGCTTATGTTATATGTTATATTTTTTATGTAACATATAAAATTTTTATTTTTATAATATTTGGGTAAGATACTCTATGCAACATAGTGCATATGTCGGTTTTAAAAAGCCCTTTAGAGCTTATGTTATATGTAATATTTTTTATATAACATATAAAATTTTAATTTTTATAATATTTTGGATATATGACACTCTATGCAACACAGTGCATATGTCGGTTTTAAAAGCTCTTTAGAGCTTATGTTAGTGTTATTTTTTTACCGACTTTAAGTAATGTTTACTTGACTTGACTTGATAGTGCCACACCAACAGTACGGTGCACCATGTTCAGGATTGGTAAATATGATCTGATCAACGCAACGTACCATTGGCATACACCCAGCTTGAATATGGTGTTGAAATATCTGTTCTGTAGCTGATTGGATATTAATCTCACTTTCCAACCAATTTAAAATCCATGGTATGTGTTACTGCTGTAACCATCAAACATACAGGTTGAAATCTGATAATCTAATTAGTTTGCAAACAAAACAAGGGCAAATCTGTACCGGAGTAAACATCATCGACGAATATGATGTTCAGTCTGATATACAAGTATACAAAAAAAACAAACAAAAACAAAAAAACAAAAAAACAACAAAAGTTGTGACACTGGTATGAGCTCCCAATTATAACAGAAATGTCCTCAGGTGTTCTTGGGGTGTAAATTATTAAATTTGATCTGCTCAAAGCTTGGCAACAGTCAAATTGCCAATAAAAAGTACGATTTTGTCCTAGTTTTTTGAAAAATTACTTTTCACAAGCAAGACGTTCACTATTGTAAAGTCGAAATCATACCTGTAGTTTTGATTTCAAACGTCCAAAGTTCTAGCTATGATGCGCCAGTGATGATGGTGTACCAGTGTTCTCCATAATGAGGGTATAATAACAAAATTATCGAACAGAATTGTTAAGACTCGGCCTAAGCCCAAGAGGCAACCGGATGGTCCCGACTTGGTAGAGGAATTTCAAAAGACATGTTTTATGGCTCACCAAACCCCCCTCCGGTAGCATCTCAACGGTAATTGCTTTTGAAAGGCCGTATAGACAGTAAAAAGAAATGTTCATCCCAATATTGAGTAAAACATGAACCCCAGGTCACAGTTTGGACTAAACTTCATTTTTTCCACATGCAAAGGGACCGATATCTATTAAAGAACGTTGTAAATGACAGTATGAGACGGAATTTTTTGAATTTTGAAGCCTTTATTAATAAGGCGATCAAAATGATAAGTATGTCTAATAAGAAAGTGTGTATAATTTGTGCTAGCCCTCGCGTAACGAATCAACTGTGAAACATACATTCCATTAGCAGGAGAAACTGGAATATTGCTACCCATGTTAGGGAAAATGATAAATTTGATATCACCCCTCTTATCGAAAATTTTAGTACTGTGATAACTTTTTTGTTCGAAGTTGAGATGTAAGCCCAAAACAGGATGTGTTTGGTAAAATATATGAAAATATCTAATTTTACCCATTTTTTTCCTCTGTGACCTTGACCTTTGACCTAATTTTTTTGCATATTTATTTTCCTCTTGACAAAACCTATACACTTGCCAAGTATTTAAAGTCTATATCTTACATAGTTCAAAAGTTGTTTATTACCATAAAAACACCCAATTCAACCCCTTTATTCTGAAACAAATTAAAACCCTTTGGGCCTCTTTTTCATTGAAATGGTTTTAATTGTTAAATGTATCTGTTTAAACCTTTAGAAAAATACTGCATCATGATCCGACAAAAAATTAAAAATTCATTTTTTTTT
>MJUU01064321.1:239632-252294 GCA_002080025.1 Modiolus philippinarum | reverse complement strand
TTCAACTCAAGAAAATGAAGAAATATAACTTAAAAACACAATGTATACGATTTTGAAAGAATCTTGCGCACTATATTTTATCGGAAGCACGAAGATCATCTTTTAGAGCTGTTAATAGGCTTGAAGCTTCACGTGATTTTTTCTTGTCATTATAACATCTCTCCAGCCATTTCATGGCTTCGAGATAAAAATGATGGAAAAGTAAGTGACAACTGAACCGTCAATCTAAAACGAATAATCCAGGAGCAATGGCAATATCGGAGAGACAAAGAAACAAAGTTACATGAGTACTGCACAAAAAAGAAAAATGAAGACACACACACATATCTGTATCTGTATTTGTACGTTGTAGTATTCCTGCTGGGCTTTGATACAACGGAATGAGAGAGCGCAGGTTTAATCGCGCGAGCAGCTATATATAGCTGCTTTGAAATCCTCGATAGTATTGGATCTCACTATGTGGTCTTCTAAGTTGTTCCAGTCAATTCCTGTTCGTACTAAGAATGAATGTTTGTATTGCTCTGACTTTGTTTCTGGGACTTTCACACTTTTGCTGTTTATCCTAGATTGTCTTGTCACTACGTTTGTTGTTATACAATTGTCAAAATTCTTTGCTTTTATTTGTCTTTTTCCTTCGTTTTTCACTATAAAGTCAGAGGGGGGTATTGCTGGTATCTGTCCCTCTGCCACCCTGTAGAAAAATATGAAGCGTAATTGGTATTTCCTCCTTTCTTTGAGTGTTTTTAGTTCTAGGTTGTTCAACATTCTAGATATGCATCCTTCTTCTCTTGTTTTATAGTCTCTTGTTATAAAGCGTGCTCCTCTTCTCTGAATTCTTTCTAATTTTTCGATGTCATTTTTCTGGGAGAGGTACCATATCGTTGCTCCGTATTCCACTATTGATCTTACAAGTGTAATATAGGCGTTTTTCTGCATTCTTGTGGGCAGTGTTGTAAATTCCGTCTAAGGAATCCGATGGTTGAATTTGCTTTTTTTGTGATGTTTGTGATATGATTACCCCACTTTAGATCTTCTGATATTTGTAGTCCTAAGTATGGATTTGAGTCTACCTGTTCTAATATGTGGCCTCCGAGTTGGTAGAATTTATGGGTCTTTTTCTTGATTGACATATATACAAAGATGAACAACACGAACCCAATAAAAAGCCTGAAATCATGTGCATCGATGGAATAAGCATCTCCTGCTTCTTATAAGACACCCGCCGTGTTGAACATGTAAAATCTGGTAGAATAAACAACAATTAAAAGCTTTTAAAACAAATGATCTGTTGTCATCTTGGAAACATATATCCCATAGTGGACCACAAGATACTGATGTCGACTGTAAAACTTCTGAAGTAATGGCTTCAAGGTATGGGTAACAAACCCTTGTTTAAGGAGCCCATTTGTGAGCAACCGGGCTCTATCAAGGAAGTCACATGATTAAAGACCACAGGTCCTTGAGTAGCGAATGAGTTGTGAAATGTAAAATCCATATGCCGGCGCTGTTAAAACGTTGCTACAAAGAGAATGGATGTTGAGTATTGAAAAGTGAAGTCATTGCATTTGTCATACAGCTTAGTTTGAAATCTACCTCGGTTGTCAATTTTTAGATGAAGGTCAACGTATGAGGCAGAAGTTGAAGTGTCTGTATAGTATCCTTAATTTTAGATAGACCAGATGTGGAATATCAAAAAAAGCGAGGGTTGTTTAATGACAAAATATCACGGAAGCTAAAATTCAAGGATTCGGCTAGTTTTTATTTTGAAGAAGCCTTTCGACGAATTACCCTCATAAGAGTGGAGAGACAGTTCGGCTATACGAGATGCACAGTTTGTGCCCATTCCGAAAAAAAAAAAGTCCCTAAACTGGACAAATATATTGTCGATCAGAAACTCTATCATTGTAATGACTTCTTCTACTGTATATTTTTTTTATCCGATTCGGAGTAATTTGTTCTTTACCTACAACAATATAAAATCTTTGTTTACCGTACTTACGGGAGAAAGATCTATCAATTAAAACTTTCATCTGAGATTTTAGTTGTTCACGAGGAATAGCAGTCATAAAAGGTAGAGAGGTCGAACATTTAATCCTGTAACAATGTGATAATGATATAGAGTTTAAAATGGATGTCAACTAGATCTTTTGAGTTTTTCAATATCCACATTGTATTAACACTGCTTCTTGAAAAACAAGTATTACAATATTTTTAAAGGTTTTCTTTTTTCAAACAGATCCGCCGAAAAGTGGGTCATCTGAGGGGCGGTAGAATCTTTTCTGACTGGGGAAAGCCCATCTGAAAAACTGTTCATTTAGCAAAATTTAAGTGAATTATCTCCCTTTACACTGGAACAAAATAGGATTCTAGTATTTAAAAATGTATTCGCAGCATAGGCTAAGGGAATAAGAAAGTAGACGTCAGATTTCCTTAGAATATACCTAGGGTGAGATTTTCAATAATTTTTGCCGGGATCTGAAGTGAATTTTTGCAAAATTATCTAGGCAATATTCCAACAGAAACTTACAGGAATTGGTAAGTATAAATACCGCTGACAAAATCAATATTAATAATTTAATAAAAACATTCTGATGAATATGAACAAAGATATGCCATCCAGAAAAAATCATGAGTTTCATCCAATATTAATTCCATTTGCGAAGATCGCTAAACCAACCTCATCACCTCAAAAGCAGATATTATGCAATGCTTCTCTGAAAAGGAAGATAGGGCAATTTTGCAACGGCAAACCCGGGAAAGATGGACTTAGCTGGAGACATTTCAATATCTCGGCACAGCAAAAAGATAACAATCAAGCGATCTATGGGAAGTTTCAGGTAGTCGAGACCACCAGGGAGCTTCGGAAAATTGCCAAGGAGGAAGGAGTGGTGGGATATTGTTGGGAAGCTAAGGATAATTTGGTTAGGCTCACCGAGTCGAGAGGTATTCATCATGTAACAGCCCAAGGCGATGGCATGACGTAGGGGCATCTCTCACTATTCGCGACTGTGGAAGGATCAGCTGGTTGAGAGGATAAAACAGAGCATCGAGAAAGCTGAGGTTGAAATCAAAGTGACGGACAAGCGCAAGGCCTTTGGAGGGATATTCAGCACGGAAACCCTCGAACCCCTGAAGCCGACATGATGACATGGAAACATTCATGCAAGTGAGCCACAGCTTAATCTGAAGTAAGATATCAGAAGCCCTAGTAAAGAGGAGAGGATTGAAGGTACAACTGCTCCTGCGGATGGAGATGGTAAAGATCGATTTAGCAAAATATAAACAAAACCCAATATTTCTGGTCAACCTTGACCACCATCACCGAGTCGCCAGACCTTGAACAGGTGACAGCGCAAATCGGGACAAAGATCATGGACAGCATTGCAAATTTCCATAGTACGGGTAATGGATGGACCTTTGGGCGCATTGAGAAACTGGAGATTCAGCAGAATGAATACAAACCACTCTGGGGAAGCTCATATATCCCACTTCCAAGAAGGCAATCGTCAATATTCAAAATAGTGATAAGGAGTGCTTCAAATGGGCTATCATCTAAACGATCCATCATTGGAGACGAACCAGAAGAATAGCAATCGAGTGACCTAATACCCAAAGTGGACGGACAAGCTCAAGCTGGATGGGATCAATTTACCTGATTTACTCCGCCCGATAGATAGCTTCGAAACGAGGGTATCAAAGTAAAAACGTGTACGGGTTTGACGAGGCAAAGGATGGAAGGGCCTACCCTCTGCGGATCTTAAAAAGAGAAGACGCCGAGACGCATCATGTGGATCTCATGCTATTAGCTAATGCTGAGACACGACACTACTGCTGGGTTAAGAACCTCTTGCGGCTCTTGACGGCGCAGGTAATCGATCACGACGGGAGAGCTTACTTCTACCGCCGGTGCCTGGACCACTTCCCCTGGCAATAGAGACTGGAAAAGCACATGGAGTATTGCGATCAGAATAAGGCGGTGAAAATCGAGATGCCAGGCGAAAGGAGCTACGTCAGCTTTCAGAATCACATCCGAGCGATGAAGGTTCATTTCGCGGTCTATGCAGACTTTGAGTGCTTCACGACCAAGGTCGAGTCTGGGCCGATGAAGTCTGGTGTAGACGGAATCGTGCAGCTACTGAAGCGCACGATGAAGACTACCGTCCAGAAGCTAGAAGGGCACGAGCACTCCAAGCGATACATATTAACAGAACGACTTCAAGAAACCCAAGACGATGATGGATAAGGACAAGAAGGCTCTCACAGAAACCATCAAGTGCTTCATCTGCGATCAGGAGCTCGAGGAAGACAGGGTATTGGACCACTGTCACCTAACGCGTAGATTCTGATGACTGCGCACAGTGACTGCAACCTGGATTCTCAGGCACGAAAATTCATCACGACCTGGAGGACTACGATTCCCATCTATTCATCAAGGTACTGGGAATCACCCAGGGCAAGATCGACTGCATACCCAACACGACAGAACGCTACATCTCCTTCACTGAGAGCATACCGGTCGGTGAGTATAACGATGAAAACGCTGTACCAGCACCTGCGATTCATCGATAGCTTCAAGTTCACGGGCAAGTCTTGAGAAGCTGACAGAAGGCGCATTCATCAATATGCAGCAAGAATTTGGTGCCCAGCCAATAAACTCCGGACTTTGCGAGGGTGCGCACTTTGAGTGGGAAAATGGACGAAGCATCACCCTGTTCGAAGTGATCGACCGGGAGAAACTGAGGCATATCGTGACACACCGGAAGACTATGAGCTAGGGAGCAGGTATATCAAAGGGTAGAAGCTCGATAAGGATTCTCGACTGACGCCCTTGCAGGATTATCTGGCCTGAACCTATACCCTTGCTGAATGCGCGATGCGGTACTACCAGCGTAATGGCTTCAGGAGGCCCGCCGAGAAGAAGATTGGTCTCTAAAATATTAGCCACCCCATCCGGCACACCCTCTGCGCAGATCATATGATCAATATCGCTATGAAGAATGCGCACCCGACCCTACCATTCGTGTATTGCCACAAAAAGGGCATCAGGTGTTCAGGGCTCGACGCCTACATCGCGGACAGAGAAAAGTTGATGGCGGATCTGATGGCTTACCAGGATATCACGCGAGATGAAGCGAGAACATTACTACTAGGCAACAGCAATTCGAAAATAGTCAAATTCAAGGAGGACGCACATGCGCTTGCCTGGCTCCGATACTATTACGGGGAATGTTCCAGATCATGGAGGTAGTGGTATTTAAACAGGCTTGCCTGCGAATCCAAGGAGAAGAGGGGACTACCGTGAACTACGGCATGTGCTCTGGAAAATAAGGCTCTGATGGCAGCTTTCAACTCTTTGACTGAGCAAGAGATTGAAGTGAGGGCACTCCTATTCGATGAGCTGATGATTCTCGAGATTCTCTAGGGCTGTTCCCAGAGGATGAAGGAAGTCATCGGCACTGATATCACTTTCATGGTCAAGGAAATGGGTGAAGGGTACGATGATCCTACCGCAGCGATAGGGCAGACGGGCCACCATTCTGATCTGCTACAACACTAACGCGTATACCCCTATGACTATATGGAACTATATGGATAAGTTCGATAGGCAACAGGAGACCCAGTAATAACCAAAGGAAGCGTTCCGCAGCGGACTCAACGGTAAGCATTGCAACAATGAGGACTACAAGCAATTTCAAAGAGTATGGGAGGCCTTCAGATGCAAGACCATGCCGGACTACCACTACCTCTACCATTTTGTCTACCTTGAAACTGCTCGCATACGTAATCGAGAATTTCCAAAATATCTGCATGAAGCATTATCGACTCGACCCGGCCCATTACTACACAGCACCACGGCTAGCCTACGATACAGCAATCAAGGTAAGCGAAAGCAAGCCCGAGCTCATCACTGACCCCAATATGCTGCTCATTGTTGAAAAAAGTTTATTACAATGGCTTCCCGGAAATATGCCCGGGCGAATAATCCCTACGTGTAAGGCTACGACCTGAGCAAACCGACCAACTATATGATGTATCTAGTACACCAATGTTCTCTATGGATAGGTAATTAGTCGGCCCTGCCGACCGGAGATTTCAAGTGGATCAACCCCTTGGAAGTCCCAGACCTCAGCACGCCACGACGAGAAAACTGAGCAAGGGTATATCTTTAAAGTGGATCTCGAGATAGCTGGTGGCCAATCAAAGAGATATACGGGGTAAACTACTTGAATCTCAAGAGGTGCCATTGGTCTGAAGCTGAAGAAGACACATCAGGTCCTCCGGTTCATCCAGAGTCCACGGTTTAGGGCATACATGTACGTGGAGAAGAATACGGCTTGCAGAGCCTAGGCCAACTAAGCCTTCACTTTCATGGTCAACTCGGTATTCAAGAAGACCATAAACAATACCTGGAATAGGGTGGATGTGCAACTGGTCAACAGCGAGAAGATCGCTCAGAAACTGGTTGCAAAACCCAACTGCAAGCCTAGGACGATCTTCTGTGAGGAGCTGGCTGCACTCCATCTGCATTGCACCAAGCTGGTTTTCGATAAACCGATCTACCTCGGATTCTCCATATTCCAGCCTCTAATATTCTAATCGGCGACTTTGTCTACGATAATCTCAAGCCACAGTACAGCGACCGAGACAGGATTTGCTACACGGATACAGATAGCTTGATCTGCGATATCCAGACTGCGGACGTATATCAGGATTTGGCCAAGAGCATGCAGTAGTGCTTCGACATCTTCAACTATCCTGCGGACCATGCTTCCAGTATCCAGGCTGGCGTCAATAAGAAAGTACTCAGCAAGTTCAAGGATAAGTGCCGTCCACGTGGTGACCGAGTACGTGGGTCTCCGGTCGAAAACGTATGCCTTCAAAGTGGATCAAGTAGAGTGCAAGAAGGCTAAAAACGTGAAAACTACGTGGTCCATTCCCAGCTTACCTTCGCAGACTATAAGCATTGCCTAATTACTAGCAAGGGGAAGTACCGCTCAATGAATATCATCCTTAGTGGGTTCCACCAGGTACTCATCCTAGAATCCTGCAAGAAATCCCTCTTCTCAAACGATTAAAATAGGTATAGCCATTCCCTGGCGCATGGTCACTGCCGGATCTAAATAAATGAGCAGCATATTAGTGCTCCGCTTCATCCTCCCCATATGCCACTCTCGAACGTGGATTTCGATGAAGCTTCCATGGTCCTAGAAATTCTTCGATTTAGAGGCATATTCATGTACAATGCCCTACCTTCCACCCCAGACCCATCGAATGCAGCATCCTGAATTACGACTATTGCGATGGACGTTGCACGAACTGGACTTGCCGCATAAAATCGTTGAGTACTCAAAGTCTACTGCAACCTTTACGGCCTGCATCCATCCGACGAGATGGTCGATTATCTGCAACAAAGAGATTCGATATGGTCTGCGGGCACTTTTTCTTGTACGCCCTGAAGCTCATATCGGAAGGTCGGACGCTCGTGGAGGCGATATTTGCGCTTAAGATAAATGGATAAGTTCAGATCTCACTCATCTTCAGGATCTAGCTATGAACGATCATCGCATCACCAGACTTTTATTACCAGGGGATACGAAGAAATAGGTTAAATCCAGCCGAAGAAGATCGCCAAAGTTATCGATGACCTAGAGGAAAAGCTAAGTGTGACATAGAAAGCACTCGATGCAGAGAAGAAACGCTTTGATTGCATTGAGAAATATAAAGCGAAGTGCTTACCCATGGCAGGGGCAAGATGGAAGGAATATCGATATACAAGGGCATGCGGCTAGACAAATGACAAAAGCGAGTGCAAGTTACCGGTATATTAGGACGTATATTGAAAGGTAAAGGAAACTCGTATAACATTCATGTTATAATTTAAAATCTCTAGCGAGGCGTTTGATATGCATTCACTTTCAATTGGAGCTAACTACTGAAAAGGTTGAGCATAAACATAAAAAAATAATATAATAGTAATAAAATTATGACGTCTTTGTATTGGTTGAATAAAGTTGGTTCCATTATAGCGAATACTTTTTTTCTGTACGGGTGATTGAAGTTTGTGATCTAATAGAAAAAAGAAGGGAAACGGGGGATGTGTCAAAGAAAACCCCACACCCAACGGCAGGTCGGAGTCGGCCCCTGAATAAAAGGTAATCAAGTTCAGCGAAATAAACATCATCCTAGACTCCTGTAGACATAAAGTAAANTTAAACTAGTTTCATTGGGCCCAAACCTCCCCCCTATAGCCAATGTGATAAATCAAAAAACAAACGTAACAACAGTAAAATTAAGTTGGCAACAGGACTGAGTTAATTGTGAAAAATGAAACTGAAAGAACTAAACATACGCATAAACATGAAATCACAAGAGACTACTGGCGGTTAACTGACTAAACATTTTCATCGATTTTTGTTTTGTCACGTTCGTCAAAATACATCTCAAACTTTAAAAGTGGTTCACAGAATGTCTCAAAATTGATATTTTCATAAAGTTTGTTATCTATTGCACATTCAGAACAATGTTTGTGACCATCATTACTATCATGCTAATGTTGACAATTCTCTATATATCCTTGAACAAACATTTCAATCGACATTTTTGAACATTTTCTATCGTTTAAAAGAATAATAATACGTTCATTTTGTCATTTTCTCCATATCATTTGACTCGCCACCTATATTTGTTTCAGGGGCTCTGTAAGCTAATAAAGTGGTGAGTGCTGACCGGGTGAGTCCCCAGATGTTGGTTAGGGCATGGCCCTTCTATGTGGGGTAGTCAGGTTATAATATGGAATGCCTGGCTTCAAACCATTAGAAAAAAACATTACGGGGAAACACCCTGTTTCTTGCATTTTAATTACATCTGTCATATCTTTAGAAAATAAGCAACCCCTTGAGGTGGAATAGTAGGCTAAATTTTCAGTTCCCTACCCATTTCTACTCTATACAGTGGCTGACAATGTGCATTGCTCCAATAATCAATTCAATGTTTATTCCTCTTGTGTTTTTTTTAATAATTATGATAGAGAGCATTGCAGAGCTTATGATTATTTCTGTCTGAATGCTGTGATTTTTTATGCTTCATCCTGATTTATTTGATTTCATTCTGATATGGGCGAATTATTGCCGACTGGGTGTAAAATCCTATCTGGCAATCACCCTTCAGGGTGAAATTGTCCATTCAAAGATCTTCTCCTCTGTAACCACTGGGCCAATTGGAACCAAATTTGTTCACAATAGTCCTTGGGTGGTTCCCTTTGAATAATTGTATCCGGCAGATCCGTACCTCATCCAAGATGGCCGCCAGCAGGGAACATTGTTTTATTATTAGACCCTATAGGAAAACACATTCAAAGATCTTCTCAGAAACTACTAGTCGAATGAGAACCAAACTTAGTCACAATGGTCCCTTCCAAAAAATGTATCCGGCAGGCCCGTACCTCATCCATCAGAAACTACTAGTCAAGTGCAGTTATAGAGCCAAACTTTGTCACAATTTTCGTTAGATGGTCCTGTCCAAAAAAGGTCCTTATGTCCTTACAGTACAAGGTGGCGCCCAGTAGGGTACTTCTTTGGTCAAATGTGAAACACATTCAAGCCTAAAATGATTTAATAACAAAAATAGCTACAAAAAAATTATTGTTCATACAGAAATATTCTTTTAATTTCTAGAACTTGTACTATATATATGAAATAGTTCCAATTACGTACAACAGGGAGTGTCTATAATTTAAAGATAGGTGAAAATTTTAAAAAGGGAGACAATCAAACTAAGGGAGGTTATAAACTTCATTTTCTTTTCAAACATGTTATAATTAAAGCAATTTATGATCACAATCTTTATCACTTTTCTTTTTTTTAGGGGTCTCTGAATACTTTGATTTCAGCAATATGTATTACTTTGAATACAAGGTGAAACCCTGCCACTTTTTTTTTTTGCATTGCGGTCTGATATAGGTTGTAATGGATGGAGGAGCTCTTAGTTGCCATGGAAACCAGACAAGAAAACTGAAATTTTAGAAAAAAAGTATACCACTACATATTTTATTCACAGTTTCAGGAATATGTATAAACTAGATTATGAGGGCAACCTCTGTCCATTTTTTTAAAGGGGGCTCAAAATGTATTTAATTTCAGCAACATGTATTATATAGATAATAAGGGGAACCATGCTCATTTTTTTTGAATGGGGGTCTGATATGGGTCATAATGGATGACTGTGCTTTCAGTTGGCATTGACACCAAACAAGAAAACTGAAATTTTAGAAAAAAAATCATTCTGCTAAATATTAGATTCCAATCCAAGGTTGCTTCTGGCAGTGAATACAGCTTAAATTCTGGACCAAATTGGAAATACCATTCATATCTCTGTGTCAGCCATGGCCCAGGTGAGCGATACACGCTCTTTAGAGCCTCTTGATATTTATTCTTGTTTAAAATGGATAAACTACAAAGATTTTATTCTGTACAAGACTAAATGATGAAAATTCCATTAACAAGTCAAAGGCCCCGAGGAAAAACAACAATTAAATTGAGTTTTATCAGAAGACGGCAGTAAGTATTGATATTCAACAAATCCATAAATTGAACTTTTTATACATACATATCATTAGATTCAAGAGGGTTTTTTTCTACTTAATTTCAAAATATCTCGGACCACTTTCGATAGGCAGTAATCAGTATATATGATTTAACTACGCGTTGACCTTATACTGTATGATAAACGGACTTTCTTTTACACAGTTCGACCTAAATTAACTCAAGGTCAGACACGAATCAGATATCAAAATTCAGAACCATCAGATTTTCTCATTGAAACAACTTGGATAGTCATGACATTTAGCACTTCAATCTTTATCCTATTTATTTCTTTTTTACATCTCAGTAATGTGATTTTTGCTGATGAACCAAAATTACCATGTGCACCATGTACTGGAGTAACATGTGGAAAGACTCCAACAGGTTGTGAACTGGACAGAATTCCGTGCAATTGTTGTGATAGTTGTGTTCGTGTAAAAGGAGAGCTGTGTGAAGCATTTGCACCAAGGTAATTTTTACGTTTGCTTTTAAATATTAATACAATCGAAATTTTTCGATGGTCCACTGCAGGACTTTGATAACTGAGTTAACATATTCAAATATACAGCATGTTCAAAATACACGACACAGAAAAAAGTGGTAAATGAAGAAACAACGGCAGTTGAATACCGAAGGAAAATAGATCCAGAGAACAAGGACATACGACAGCAACAATGCACGGCAATAACAAGACCACTGTGAGGTTCCTCGTTGTCTTGAAGACCGTGCAGAGACCCCTAAATGCTTTGTTTTTGGGTCGTTTTAACATGGAGATGGGATGTTGTCTTCTTGACATTTACACCATTTCCTTTCTTTTTCTCATAAAGAAAAAAAATGCACTTATTTGTGTGAACTCCCATGCACACCGAGGATAACATCAGGTGCTCCGAAGAGTAAAATCAAGATGAAAGATGAAGAGTAAATAGGATTTCTGTAAAAAAAAAAAATAAATTGTCGAGAAATTGTCGACAGATAAAAAATACTTCCATCTACTAATTACCCTGAAATTGCAAAATATTCTTAGGAATGAAAGATAGTAAAAAAGCAATCCTAATATCATGTTTTTATTTTTATCTTTATTAGCAGCTTTATATGTACAGTTGCGGTTTTCAACTTATAATATTGAATTTTGCATAATTGCAAGAAATATTTTAGCAGTACTTATAATTAAGGTATATTATGCAGAAAATTAATACCTGCAATAGCAAAACATATCAGACTATGACGTGGTTGTTTTGAATCCGCCAGGACTATCCATTAGCCCATATTATGTTTCATTTTATGTTCTTTTTTAAATAAAAACATGGAATTCAGAAAATTATCTAATGTATTGTAGACTTATAGAATCGTTCTATGCAGAAACTAAATTCATAGTAACTTTGGTATTTTGTTATTTATTTCCACTGGGCCGATGCCACTGCTGGTGGACTGTTAGTCCCTGCAGATATTCACAAACGCAGGAAGTAGCCCGGACTTCTGTGCTGGTACGAAAACCGATTTTAAATTTTGTTAAAAATTTAGGAATATCTCTCTCTCTTGCAAACCCTGTCCTTAGCTGATTTTCGCCTTTATATTTAGATCCTTTTGGTAATTTGTTCTCTGTCAGCTTTTCCACATATTTCGGTTTTGGGATTTCCTAATGTTTTGATTTAATCTGCAATGAAGAGACATAAGTTGCCGAAATGGCCATATGTAAAAACTAAATTCACAACAACTTCGGTATTTTTTTACTGTAATGAATGTTTAAGTTCCATGTAGTATCGAACAACTGTGTAAATCGGTAGTTGTTCCTTAACAACAATACAGCAACATTCCAGCCCATGTGCATACCACAAGAAATAGTACATTTTCCCCATCAAATGTGTGAATGAATGAATTCAAATAATTAATAGCTGTTGAAATAAAGTTACAATAAGATAACAGGGTTAAAATTTTCATACCAAATATTTATTATGTCCCCCAAACGAAGTTTGGGAGACATATTGTGTTTACTCCGTTTCTTATTATTAAGTCTCCCAAACGTAGTTTGGGGAGACTTATTGTTTTACTACCGTTTCTTATTATTATTATTATTATTAAGTC
>MJUU01064321.1:187353-212499 GCA_002080025.1 Modiolus philippinarum | reverse complement strand
TCTTTATACTGCATGGAGCGTGGCGTTTCTCCACACAGTTTGGCTACAATGGTTCGCGGTCAGGCTTTCCGTATTATGACCTGACTACCCCGCATAGACAGGGCATTCCCCTATCCACCACCTGGGGACGCGCCCGGCAGCTCTGTAGCCGAAGCCCCTGAAAACCGATTCAGGTGCCGGGTATAAAGTGTAGAAAAATCATAACTGTCGATAGATGAAACTGGTTTTTGTATTGATTGCAATTTATCTAAAACTTCAATAGAGATTTTTACACTCCATAAGTAATTGACACCAGAGTTTTGATAAGTTTTTTCACACTATTTTATAATTAAGTCCTTTATACAAGAAAGTGCACTGGTTAAATGGATGGACAAGTTAGTAGTAGAACAATTACTCGATGCCGAAATAAAACGATGCTTGTACGGGTTTTTGTGAAGCTTAGGAATCCAGTACATAGTAGGCAAGGTGTTATCTTTAGGTGGAACTTTGAGCATTTCTGTGTCCTTGTAATGTTGTTTGGTGAGAGTTTGTTCATCCCAATTGGTGCGTTTGAAAGTATTAGAATTAGAAAGTATTAGAAACACTACATTATTGTTTCAAGATTGAAATCACAGAACACAAATTGTTTTTGATTCGAACTAGAAAACCACATTAAGCCTTTAACGACGAAAAAACTCTAAGAAACAGAACTACACATGAGTGGAAGAAAAAGAAAAATTATCAACGGCGTTAACCCTCACTAAGTGGTAACTTTGGCACTGTATTTGTAATTAGATACTCTTGTTGCACATTGAATAAACAGTAATTGTTTAATCATAATATTAGCGAGTATTGAATTCGCCTTTATTTAATCGGTTGCTATACGAGGTCCCATTGTACGGCATAAAGTCTGTTTCACTTCCCTTGGATAATGGAAATTCTCTTCTGCTGACTTTAATATTGCATATTTCGGCACTGGATTTTGCATGGTTGTGTAAAAATATTGTACACTTCTGAAACAACTTTTAATTTGATGGTTTCCAATACAAATGGAAAGAAAAAATACTTTTTAAAATTGCTCCATGCTTTTAAAGGGATAATATTTTCGGCGCACCATTATCGAGAAGACTGGACCATTCTATGGCAGGTATTACCCGAAGTCAGATGATAAACAAGTCTCACTTTGGCTTTTACCGTGTGCTTGGACCCCCTTTTAATTAAAGAAAAAACATACCCGTAAATGAAATAATTCAACAAAATACCCAAACATGTAATTGAAATATGCATGCATTAATTGCAAAAGAAATATTTGAAAGAAATTGTTAATGTACGGCTAATTTCTTTTTGGTGTAAAACTTACAAACAAAGTGTCCATGGATTACAATTGTTAACCCCAAACGAGTACACCTTTCTATTAATAGGCAGGTCAACTCGGGTCATCTATTTTAACAAGTTACTTGGTCACCCTTAAAATAGGACAATCAATCACTTAGAAATTTTCACCTGTTTGCAAAAAATTGTGAAAATGCACATGACTGCAGACTTTTGTGCATGTCGTAAACGGCGAATTCAACATTTTTCAGTTATGTATGGTCATTCTTAATTTACATACCAAATAAGAAAAAGATTGGTGAAATAATAAAGCTAAATACGTAAGATTTCCATTATCTAAATGAAGTGGGACAGACTTTAGTGTCGTATTGTCTGTATCTTTTAGAAGAATAGGGACTTCCAAGTGTTTACTTGAAATGTTATTTCGTAAACTCATGCGTATCAGTGGTTTTTTTTTCTCAAAACATATCTGTAACATTGCGTTCACGCGTAATAAGTATCAAAAACGAAATCGAAAACGTTTTCCATACGTATAAGCGCAGATTAAATTACTCAACACAAACGAAAGATGCAAAAAAACTAATAGAAAACAAATAAAAAAAAGATCTATACGAAAAGTCGTATATTGAGCTAAAGACAGAGCTTTGAAATTTTAAACAATTTCAATTACCTTGGTTAGTTTGTTATTGTCATTGATGTGGATATTGTGCATATATTTTTGTTGTTAAGGGAGGTCGATGTTTGGTCATTTTGAAGACAATTCTGTTTATTATGTCGCCCCAGACGTAGTCGGGACGACATATTGTTCTTTGCCCGTTTCTTTATTATTATTATTATTATTCATTATTGTTTCTTTCTTCCACCTATTTTTTGTCCAGTGATTTTCTCTGAGATGCTTCAACAGAACTCATTGATACTTGGCACAAAGTTGGACCACTATGAAAAGATGTGCATGCACCGACAAAAATTTTCAAAATGGCTGCCATTTTCAAGATGGCCGCCAAATTACGTCGAAATTTTTAACTTTGTTGGAATTCAATGAAAATTGATTTCTAGCTAAATTTTGATGCTGAGAACAAGATGGAATCATCGAACTGCCAGGGGCGACATCAGCTATTGCTTGCAATTGCAAATCTAGTTACTTTTGTGTTTTCTTTGGTGGAGCAAGCTTTTCAAAAAAGGGTTTCCAGACTTTCTGCACCATTATTGTCTACGTTTTGCTAATTTCACTATTTCTACACATTTTTTTTTTTCAGAAAAGGGAGGTTTTTATCCACAGAACACTTTCTGGATCGCATATGGGGTCATCCACACCTCCTTATTTCTGTATTTTACGTCTTCATTAAGAAGAGTTTATTTTTATTTAGTAGATAATTGTTTTAGAGAAAAATAATAATAAATGTCTTCTTTTTTCAGATAATGGACTATGCAGCACAAACTACGAAAGTGACATAATATTTTGATAAAACGCAATAAATTAACTATTTAGTTTTACCTACTATTGTAGCTATGACAAAATCACTAACAGGTCGTCTAATTACCGTCATGAATCACACACTTTTAACGTATTATTATTTTTCCTTCTTACATGTACCTTTCAGACTTTGATTTGCGTATTATCTTTCCCTTTCCTCTTAGTATTCTATACTACCTTTTTAGTTGGAAACAAGAATTATTAATAAATTACACAATTGTTTTCCGATTGATCTTCTATATACTCAATATCTTGCATAGAGGCTCATAAACATCAAAATATTAGTTTTGTATAAGTCCAATGTTAAACCAGATGTTCTGCACTGGAAGCCATGATTTGTCGAATTGCCCTACTTTACATCATTCCAGCACAATTTCGTTTTATTTGCTTATTTATATAGTTTCAGAGCAGTTTCAGTCTTGAAAATAAATAAGTAATACGGTTTGCGGCCATTATTCTAGTCTAATCAGAACGAAATGAGAATGTATTGTAAATGACCATCTTTAAAGCTTCATGTAAAGCTTGGTTGAATTTGCTTCAGGAATTTCAGAGATGATAAAAATATGATTATCTCGTACCTCCAATGTTAAACTATAATAATACTTGGCAAAACAAGTTAAGGACCATGTTCATTTAAATTCATGTATCTTTATTTTCGTGTTGAAGCATGGGCATTTTGAAATTTTACACAGTGTTTACACTTAAATTATGAACATTCTCTGAAATTTTCAGCTTTTCAAAAATTCTCATTTTTGAGAATAAAAAAAATCGCGTTTTTTGTAAAAAAAAAAAAAATCATGATTTTGACATTTTTATCAAGTTCTTTAATCTTTTAACTGTCTACAGACTCGGATTCACTAAATATTCTTATAAAGTGGTAACCATTTTGTCCCATACAAGAATTTCTACTTTTGTTTCGGTCATTTTCAAAATTTGGAAGGGTATGGTGCTGAGAATAAACATCCTGACTTAACAGCGTCGTATCAAAGCACAAAAAAATGTGGAAGAAAAGTCTTTACTGCATCGGTTGCTGACAGGAAATTGATTTTTTTGAAGGTGGATAAATTTTTGGGGTTAAAATGCAAATTTCAGAAATTTTTGCTTTCGGGGGATGCATGAACAGATGGAAGGTTGACTCCATAGGCTTTTTTGAAGTGTCTAACCTGACAGTCTCGGAAACAGCAGACACAAGGTCCCAAGACTGGTTAACTTTTGTATAATTTGGTCAAATTAATCTGTGTTGTAAAACTTAATACATTTGTAATAGAAATGAAAAACCATTGTCCTTAAATTTTTTGTTGAGTATTTGTATATATGAAATATGTTCCGCTCTGCCGGACATTTTTCATCGGATCCAAATGAATTGAAACAATTGTGGTGTAGGACTAAAAATACAACATTCCTGTAAGGCGTGGTTTAATTTGCTTCATGTGTTCACAAGGAGCTGATCAAAATGTTATTTCCCGTATTGCAAATGTTAAAGTATGTACTTGACTTTGGCTTAAATAGTTTCAGGGCAGATGATGAAAATGATGTTTTCCAAAAAAGGTCCAATGTTAAATCAAGTTTGGTAGTGATTGCCTGATCAGAACGAAATGAAAAATCTTTTTTTAAAAAAAAAACAACTGCAGAAGAATACCGAAGGAACAAAGCGCAAGATTACAAAGTCCAGAGACAAGGCAAAAGCAAGAACACTAGCAGACGGCAGACCAAAGACAATACACACCAACAAAACACACAAACACTACTGCAAAACACACAAAACCATAATGACTTTTCATATACATCATTCCTGAGAATGAATTCGTTTCACAAATGAGAACAAATATTTTTAGGTAGATCCAGAGTTTGTTACCGGGCTGACTAACACCGACTGTGACAAAAACCGGACTTTTCGCTGGCAGTGTGACGGGTGAAACGCGTGGAGCAGATCATGCTTACCCTACCTCAGTTTTTATAGGGGTTCACACAGCTATAGTGCTTTAGTTTTGTTGCGTTCTTGTTCATTTTTATTTACTTGTTTTGTCTTTGTCATACTGTCTCAATTGTTGGATTTCTAATTTTAGAATTTCCCCTTTCTTTTTCTTGCTTTGGTATGCGTTTGCTGCTGTATTCTGTAAAGTTTGTGAAAGACTTCATAAATTTCTTCTGTAAATTTAATTCGATTTGCGTTCAGGGTTTCAAAGGAGAAGATGAAAATGTCAAAAGTTAACAGACAACGGATGCCAAGGGATGACAATAGCTCACAATGACCGTTAAGGTCTGATGAACTATAAAGGGACATTAATGATGCCGCAACGTTTGCAAAAAGGATATACAAAAGTCTTTAGTATAAAATAAAGAACGCGTCAGAGCTCACTAATATCTACACTTACAATAAAAGTAAGGATGCAAATTTAATTTTAGAATATTGAAAATTATGTTTCATCAATAGATCTATGCTAATTTTGTATTGCAAAAACAACATTATTTTGATTGAATAAAAAATGTAAAATATACAATGGATATACAACTCTCAAATGGATATTTCTATTTTGCTCAGAAATAGATAGTTTCTAGCGAATGATAAATGGTGGAAGTAAATAATCCGAACCACAAAAAGACAAACAGATGTATAGTGCATATTTATTACACATATTGCATTTTTCAAAATGTCAAAACTGTTAAAATTGATTACATATTTGGAATTAAAGATACAACAATGTAAAGCAATACGTAAATATATATAAAATATGTAAAAATAAGTAAAAATGTTTGGCATGTATGGATTAAAAAAAAACAAGTGCACTTGAAACACAAGTGTCGCCTACAAGCAGAATATTGAAGAAAGTGCTGACATAATAATAACATTAAAATAAACCATCACAGCCTTTAAAATCGAACGACCAGTAAGGGAGTATATCATGACATTTCAAATAGCGCTGTTTGGCCCTGCTGGACAGGACCAGTAACAGATACGAAAGAATCCGAAAGCTAGCATAATAATAAAGCCTTATAAACTGCTGTCCAAAGACAAAGTAGAGTGACAATGAAATAATAGGTTCACTTACACACCTTATACCCTGTCAACTAAGATAATTTAAATGATTGAACAAGTACATAAAACTAAAACAGAACGTACTGTAAATTAAGTTTCTGCCAAACTTATGTCTCTTCAGTGCAGATCAAATCAACACATTTGGAAGACCATAAACCGAAATATTTATTAAAGGTGAACGAGAACAAATAATCATAGAATCAAAAAAGAAAGCCAAACTCAGCTTAGGACAGAGCTTTGCAATAAAAAGATACTTCTTAATTTTACTCAAAATTTGTAGAAATTTAGATATTGCAAATTATTAAACAAATTTACAAATTCGGTTTTCAATCAGCATCTTACCACTGAATACTGGGTTGGGGAATACCCTTCGGGATTAAATATTTTGATTCTTAATATACAAATTGTTCCTCCTATGGCGGGTCAGCGATTCATTTATTCATCTGGAACATTCCTTTGTTCTAATACAAAATACACAAAATGTATCCCAAATATGACAGGTAGACAGAGAAAGTGATCCCTAAGTGACAGATTGATTGGCAGGCGAATCAGTAAAGGTGTATATAATGAATTGTGTGACATGTAAAAAGCTATGATTGTTGTTCCTTTGGTTGTTCAGATCCTTATTCTTCGTTCCTCAACTTCTGTATTCTCTATGACAATTGGTCTTACAGTTCTACAATACACAATAAACATTCATACTATTTATATTATTGTTGTTTAACTTTTAACTAAGACAAAGAGTGAAGATAATAAGAGTTTGCGGAACATTAAGCTGTAAACGGCCACTCGCGAACAGTTAAAAGATGTTGATGTAAGCTATCTTGAAAGTGTAGCTTTCCAAGTATACTTCAGCCCAATTTGGAGTATGTGTATCTGGATGATATCGAAGTTGATACAGTGCTTTTTGTCCGAAATTTGCTTTTTGTCCGATTTTGCTTTTCGTCCGAAACTTTTGCGTTTAGTCCGTCGCTTTTTGTCCGATTCGCTTTTAGTCCGACAATTTTGCTTTTTGTCCGATTAATACACCAAGTAGGTTCCATAATTACAAAACCATTGAGACAATGCATGAGGCTATTCTATGCGTGCCAACCCTTCACGCAGGAGTAGTAGTAGGATACAATTTTAAAAGGGGACCATGCAAGGACTATTGTGACCAAGTTTTGTTGCAATCGGCCAAGTGGTTCAGAGAAAATCTTTGAATGAAAAGTTTACAACGGACGGAAGAGGGGTGGACGACGGACGCCAAGTGATTATACAAAAGTAATAACGGGGAAAGTGTTGTCAAGAAACTGGAATTTCACTGTTGCAGAAGTTTTAAAAAGTTTTGAAACCAAACGTGACAATTTTTATAGATGTGTTAGCCCTGGTGTTATGCTGGTGATAGTGTCATTGGTATCTTTAGTTTCCAGTCAATACATGTATTGGTATTTTAGATAAGGGTAATCCTTAAATTATGCAGAACATCATCTACAAATTGTCAAAATGCAGAAAACATTTACAGTATTATTTTATTTATAATATCGAAACTCAAATAACGTGTTTGGGTATTATTTTAGCACTTTTTTAACTAACCTGACTTCATACGAACGAAGGAATAATCCAATCTCATCGGTCGTTTGTGTATAATAGGTCGGCACCAAAAGAGACATACCTTACATATTTTTGCTTCAAGTTTAATTCATAAATATGCACTTCCCTTTAAGGGTTAAAGTTCATCTGGAATTAGGTGTTGACTTGTCGGGTACATTTTAAAGTGATCATCCAAAGGCTAATGTAACCAAGTTGGTTCCGATTGGCTTTGATTTAATCATATTTATTTCGCTTACAAAAATTGCAAAGGGGATCAGACAGAAGTTATTACAACTTAGAAAGAAAAGTATTCACCCATATACAATACAATTACAATAACAATCGATTGGCTTCTTGCATAGTGTCCAGTATTAATGTTTCTCGCTGGAAGGCAACTTGGATTGATGCGGACTTTTCGGATTTATTTTTCAAAAGGACAGTTGTGAACACGTATGGTTCTAATTGGCCAAGTAGTTTCAGAGGAGACCTTTTTATATGTTTTCCATACGGTTTAATGTAGAACAATGTCTTGTTTGAATGAGACACGGACCTGTCAGATATACCATATTAAGGAGACCTTTCAAGGACTATTGCGACAAAGTATAGTTCCCAATGGATCAGAAAAAGATATTGTATATGGTTATTTAGGCTAAGTTAGAATTTCTAGGTACGCAGATCTTGATATGCTTAACATTTTTGCAATTTAAACTTGACCTCTATTTGTTATAGATGCCTTGAAAAAGAATAATACAAGTAAATTAAATTTTGTGAAAATTTCCAGAGAAAAGGGCTATAACTCCAAAATCAGTTATCAGTTGCATGCTAGGTATATTTGCACACTTTCCGATATTTGGATGATATCTTTACTTTAAATAATGACGACTTCAATACGTATTATAAGGACATATACCCTAAAGAACTTACTTTGAATAAAGCCAATTCTAATAATCATCATTGTTCGTTCTTAGACATCAATTTTCTTATAACAAATGGTTAATTAGATACTAAAATTTTGATAAAAGGGACGATTTTTCTTTTCCCATAGTTAATTATCCATTTCTGGATGACGATGAGCGCCATCATATGGTGTTTGCATATCTCAACTTGTTCGATTTGCTCGAGTATGTAACAACGTTTGCGATTTTAATGAACGGAATCTTTTCATACCTGAAAAACTATTACATCAGGGTTTTCGTTATCATAAACTGGTTAAAACCTTTACTAAATTCTATCATCGATATAAAGACTTAGTTCATAAATACAATGCAACCTGTAAACATCTAATCAAGGCTGGTATTTAACATCCCTTATTTTACGGTAATGTTTTACATAAGAACTGGGACTAATATGGTGTATTTGTACATGAGATGATATCTCATGTGTACACTTAGTTCAATTACTATTATCTAAATTTATGTAAATTCAAAAACCGAAGGATTAACTCCCTCCATCGTAGTTCTGTCCTTAACTATATTTGATATTACTGATTATTCGGATTTCGTTTGGTTTTATGCATTTTAACATTTTTTGAAATTATGGATTTCCTTTGTTTGGGTTCTAGTGCTGCTGATGAGGAATAAATTTCCGAAATGGCCATACAGCTCATTAAAATTATTGCAGTTGGAGTTAACATATATGTTATGGTCTCATGTTCATTTACTCCATATCCTTTCGTTAAATAATATAACAGGGATTTGAAACATTTCTTATAATTTCGGTGTCTCGGCAGATTTACCTGTAAATCGTCGTATTTTTTAGCATTTCTCTGTTGAAACATAGGAAAGTTTTAGTACACTTTACAGCTATATTTTTCACCGATTTTAATACAAAGTGCACCATTTTATAGAAAAAAGATTGCTGAAAATCATAGTATATTTTTTTCTAAAATAAATTTATTCCAAAGTACACAAACTTTGCTCCAAAAGTTGGATAATTTTGGATTTTTTAGATTTTACACTTCTTGACGTTTTTTCAGTACACTTTTTATTTTCCCCGAAATATTTAATGCTACAAATTTTACATGATTGACAAGATGAAACTTCGATGCGAATCATGGTATATTTTTCTTTAAATTTAGCTGAAAATGTAGTTTTACTAGAATACTGACAAAGTCAGAAAGGGCCCCGCCCCCTTGCATGTCCTAAAAACCTGTTTGCGGAATTTCGTGGAAATCATAAAACAATATTTGGGGAAAACCATAAATAACAAAATCCTAAGTTATTGTTACCTTGTGTATCAAAATCATATAAATCCCTGAAGGCAATCTTAATTTATTGTACAACAAAATATGCACTTTTTCATATAAAAACTAATTTTTTCCCTCAAAATTGTTTTCAAATTTTCCTCAAAAATAAAAGGGAGCTTCCTTTAGTCAAGTGCAACTTTGAGTATCAAAATCATTAAAATCCCTGAAGGCAATTTTAAGTTATCATACGACATATAGCTAATTCTCAAAAATATGCACCTTTTCATAAAAAACTAAGTTTTTTCCCAAAAATCAGTTTCCGATTTTCCTAAAAAACGAAAGGGAGCTTCCTTTGATCAAGTTCAACCTTAAGGATCAAAACCATTAAAATCCCTGAAGGCAATCTTAAATTATCGTACGACATAAGGCTAATTCTCAAAATATGCACTTTTTCATATAAAAACAAAGTTTTTCCCAAAAGTCATTTCCCGATTTTTTTTCAAAAATGAAAGGGAGCTTCCTTTGGTCAAGTCCAACCTTGAGTATCAAAATCATTAAAATCCCTGAAGGCAATCTTAAGTTATCATACGACATAGAGCTAATTTTCAAAATATGCACTTTTTTATATAAAAACTAAGTTTTTTCCCAAAAATCATTTTCCGATTTTCCTCAAAAAAAGGGAGCTTCCTTTGGTCATGTTCAACTTTGAGTAAAAAAATCATAAAAATCCGTGCAGGCAATCTTGAGTTATCGTACGACATAGAAAACGCTGACGGACGGACGGAAAGACAGGCTGATTACTATAGGGCGCCGCCATTTCATGGCGGGGCCCTAAAAATACACAGGGAAAAGTTTAGTGTTTGAACTCCAAAATTTATTTCTAAAAATGCATGAGCGTGGTCACTTCAGTCAAAATTTATCAGCACTGTTAAAAAATTTTCCTGCATAAATTATAGATGGCTATAAAGCCAATACAGAGCTTTATCCTGGTAAAATTTCCTAATTGTAGGATGGAATTTGACATGTAAACTAGCGAGTTAAAGTTAGCCAATTTTCTTTATTTTCACTGTTTTGACGCTCATTAATCACCGATAACTGTCATTTGTTTATTGGACGGTTTCTCGATAATTTTACGACCTGTTTACACAAGAAAACAACCCATGGTGCATTTATTACCCATTTTAAATAAGAATTTCATTGTTGTGTGAATGGAAATTTAATGTTGTAAATATGCGATAAATCAGCTTTTCGCCAAAGTTTTCAGAATGATTTTATGACGAGTCAATCAAAAGTTACAACCGAAAATCGTAGCCGGGACACCGCTTTTTATTCGATCAAACTGGTTTGTTAAATAGTTTCAAATCCCTGTTATATTAGTCCCAGATAAGAGTAAAAAATACACTTAAACTCGCCTACTGAACTTATAAAACCTTTTAATCGTCCAATTCATAAGGGTTATGGCCTTCTTTGGTATTGACATTGATTTTTTGATAGTGTCTTTGCATTTTAACTAAACACATTCTAAATTTCTAAATCCGTATTGCATGGACACAGGTGATGTATTCCGGTATATGCATGAAATCATTATTTTAATGGAACAATTATTTTCTTTTTAATCACTGATCAATCAATTATTTGGAAGTTTTAATCATTTTATGCAGGTAGAGCGTCAAAGATATTTACCTGTGTTTGTTTGTACATGGGCGATGTCACTGCTGGTGGACTGTTAGTCCTCGAGGGTATTCACCAGCCCAGTAGTCAGTACTTCGGTGCTGACCCGAAAGCCTATTTTACTTGAACCCTTACAATATCTAAATTTTTGTACATTTTTTGTAGAAAACTAAGGAGTATCTCCCTCATGCAAAGC
This sequence comes from Modiolus philippinarum, assembly GCA_002080025.1. Taxonomy (NCBI): domain Eukaryota; kingdom Metazoa; phylum Mollusca; class Bivalvia; order Mytilida; family Modiolidae; genus Modiolus; species Modiolus philippinarum. Next base: position 201,053 of record MJUU01064321.1, on the reverse strand, counting down.
TCTGTCCTTAGCTGATTTAGGCTTCACATTTAGATCTTATTGGTTATTAGTTCTCTGTCAGTTTTTAAACATCTTTTAGTTTATGGTCTTCCAAACGTTTAGATTTTATCTGCACTGAAGAGACATAAGTTGTCGAAATGCGCATATGCAGAAATTAAATTCACAGTAACTTCGGTATTTAGTTATTTATTATACACATAACGACGAATACTTTTTTTGTTGGACGCGAAAGAAATATACGCCAAGCCTTTGAGAGTGAATATTGAGATAGTCAGTCCTCTCAATCAATTAATAAATAACTTTTCTAACGTGCAATTGTAGCTAGGTGTAAACCTAGGCACCCCACCGTGAATTTACCTTGTTAATTCATTATTAATATCGTGTAATTTACGTACACATTTCGTATATTGAATTTAGGTGGTATCTCATGGGAATTAGGTGTGGTATTAACAGCCAGTAGTCAGACACACACTGGCAAAGTTTTGTACAAGCCGATTTCAAATTTCACTTGAGATACTAAAGGTCAAGGTAGCTGGATCCGGTCCAGCATAATTATGCTAAACTCCTCAAAGGAAGGGATCTTGGTGGAAGCTGTATACTGAAGGTACATAACTTAATTTGTCAGTTGGTAATGGATCTGAAGCTGGCATATCAGTTAACTGCTAGTAGTCTTTTGTGATTTCATGTTTATGTCCGTATATGTAGTTCTTTCAGTTTAATTTTTTACAATTGACTCAGTCCTGTTGCTAACTGAATTTTACTGTTTTTACTATTGTATTTTTATTTATCACATTGGCTAGGGGGAAGGTTTGGGCCCAATAAAACTAGTTTAACCCCGCCGCAGCAGGTTTGCGCCTGTCCTAAGTCAGGAAATTTATTAAGCCTTTGTGTGTCTTGTCTGTTTTCTAGTTAGTTTACTTTATGTCTATAGAAGTCTAGGATGATGTTCATTTCGCTGAACTTGATTACTCTTCATTTAGGGACCGACTCCGACCTGCCGTTGGGTGTGGGGTTTCCTCACCGTTCATTGAAGATCTTATGGTGGCTTTGAGTTGTTATCACTCCCCTTTGGGTCGTTGTCTCTTTGACAAATTCCCCGTTTCCCTTCTTTTTTCTATATTTGATCATGCTGATCGTTTTATCCCCAGCATATTTTTTTACATCTTTAAAAGTTTTTGAATCCCCCACAAAAAGAAATCGAAATACCCCTATTTAAATTTATATACGGCCCCATAGTATTTGGTCTTTTGACACGTTTTTGAAAGTAAATACCGGGTATTTCTTCAGACTATGTTTGCTTAAAATTATCTAAGTGGTCTCAGCGAGGAAGACTTTTTAAAAAGTGAACGAGAGACGGAAAACGAACACTGACATACGGCCTTGTAGGTCAAATGAGGTAATAAAAAACCCCAATTTAACTCTGGGCTCCTATTTCTGAAACGGGTGGGTCCTTTTGGCATCTTATTTTAAAATGGTTCTTTTATTGGAATATGTTTTAAGAAACAAATAGGAAAAAGAAATGCATCAATGCCTCTTCAAAACATAATAGCTTTCCCATTTGACCCCTTTGGGCTTTTGTTACTCGAGAAGTGAAATTGCTACCTCAAATCAATCGGCATTCTCCAACTGCAATAGTATTAGATACACCTAAACTCAGTGGATAATAGATCAAGATTATACCGGCAAATATGTTCAATTATTCAATCTCAATGGATAATTGATCAAATTATACTGTCCAATATGTTCAAACACCCAATCGAACCACTTTTTAGTCCCATTTCCTGAGATGGCATGGACAAAAAATTTAAACTTCAGTCCTGTTATGTTTGGATGCAATCTGAACAAATTCATTTTAATGTAAGAGAAGAAGTGTCCACAAAGTTTGCGATGTAACAACATGTCTCGCATATCGGTAATTAAAATTGAAGAGATGATGAGTCCAGGTTGAAGATAAAAAATAAAAGCGTTGTTCCATTCCTTTGTTTTACTATAAAAAATGAAAGGGTATGAAGTAATTGCACATGAGACAGTCTCTACAAATACATGGTAAGAAGGCAATGGAAAGTTTTTATTGGCGTAACCATGAAGCCTACAAAAACGGGCTTTGGGTACCCATAAACCGGTTTAACCCTACCGCTGGCTGTTGCCAGTGCCGGTACCAAGTCCGGCTATCCCGAGTTCCTATCGTTGTATATGTTTGTCTTTTGTCATTTTATTGTTTTTCTTGTGCAGTTCCCTGGTTGATTGTGGCATGTGATTGTAATGTTCGGCCATTGTAGGTGTTTCCTGTTATCTTCCTTTCATTAATTTTTTCATAACTCATAGCAACTTCATGACGGCCCTACCATTGGCTTGTGCGGAATTCATTGCGTAATGTTGATCAACGCTACGTCCGTGCATCTGATCTTTTAATCACAGTGCACTCATTTACCGGTAGTCTATTTAAAAAAAGATTGCAGATGGCGATAAAGAAAATTAGAAATCACAAAAATTAAAATGCCACAATTTGAAAGTATGATAGTGTATCCATATCAGAATGTTCTGAAGAGAAAAATGCACCATAACTGAAATATTGAGAGCTATCATCCTCGCAAGGGGAATCTTTTTATCACGGGTTCCATACTGCAGGAGAGAGAATCTCCAATCTGTAACTAACAGTTATGGGATACGGAGTAAATGCACAGGATCTTTGAAATACATGGTAAAACCAAGCAAGGGAACAATGCAATGCTGTTCTTCATCTTTAAGTCACCATGTATTTGTACAGACTTTTTCTTAGAACTATGCCTTTACTACATGTCCTTTCATTGCTTATGAAAGAGAAATGGCACCAACCACATAATTTTCCAAAATTTAAGTCAAAAAGGGTCATGTGAAGACAAAGGTTGCAGCAATTTTAAAGCGCAATTTTACCATGTATGCAATGTGATCAGCAATCTACTTTTGTTTACTTGAAATTAGATCAGATATGTAGGAGAGATGCCACCCACAAATTCATTTCACAACACTTAATGGTGAAGATGGCAATAACCTTTAGAGAAACGTGTCAAGCATTCAAACAAAATATGCACAAGGCATTCTAGGTCAACGACTCTGTGAGGTTTGTTTGCAATCGAATTTAAAGTGTCCGATAATAATTAGCGTCTATAAAATATGGAGATGGACATAATGCAGGCGTATAAATCAAAATGTACAGAAACCAATTTTGTTGTTGGGAAAGTAGGTTCCCTGGAAGATAAAAACCAGGATTTCTAGGATTAAACTCGACCCTCCTACAGTTTCTCCCAGAAATACATACAAAACTCAACGTTCAATGAGAAAAATGGGTTCCTCAGAGAATCTTAATTTTCCTTTGCAAAAAGCAGGTTGAACTAAACTAGACTTTCTTACAGCAAATATGAGTTTCCTGGTAGAAAAACATACAAACCTCAGCATCCAATGAGTTTCTGAAGCTAAACGCATGACAGAAACATCGTTTTCCACTGCAAACCAAGGCATTGTAGATCAAGTCCATTAAACCTATGTTCTCTATGGTTTACTGAGAAAAAACGAGTTTAGCTGCATTTTGCTCACTTTCGCTTGCCATATGAACGGACGACACATCAATGGCAGATCTCATAGACACTCTATAGACAGGAGAGGTAGGTATATTGCTGCTAAGTAAAGGAGATTCCACAATTGGGAAGTTAAAATCAGCACGCTTGTCATGTAGCTTAAATTTTAGATTTCAAACGTCCATCTTCGTCAATATATAACAAAAGATCTAGGTACGAAGCCGAAATAGGTGCGTCAATTGCTTCTTTAATTTCAAGTTTTTTGGGATAGATCTGATGTAAATATTCTTTCAATTTTGGATAATTAAGAGAAAGTACATCGTCTATGTAGCGGAAGCTGAAATTAAAGGACTGGGTATATGTTGTTGATTTCTTTATGTAAGCCCTTGTAAAAACTTGGCCTCATACGAGTACAGAAAAATGTCAGCTAAAAGTGGCGCACAGTTAGTTCCCAATATTTTCGATAAAAAATTCTAAAATTTTGATAACGTCAGTCTCAATAGTGCAAGCATATAAATCAAAATGTACAGAAACCAATTTTGTTGTTGGGAAAGTAGGTTCCCTTGAAGATAAAAACCAGGATTTCTAGGATTAAACTCGACCCTCCTACAGTTTCTCTCAGAAATACATACAAAACTCAACGTTCAATGAGAAAATGGGTTCCTCAGAGAATCTTAATTTTCCTTTGCAAAAAGCAGGTTGAACTAAACTAGACTTTCTTACAGCAAATGTGTTTCCTAGTAGAAAAACATACAAACCTCAGCCTCATACGAGTACAGAAAAATGTCAGCTAAAAGTGGCGCACAGTTAGTTCCCATATGCATCCTTATTTTCTGTTGAAAAACGCAACCTCCGAATTCGACAAAAATATTGTCGATAAAAAATTCTAAAATTTTGATAACGTCAGTCTCAATGTTCTTCTTATTTGAATCAGTGTGGTTTTAACCAAAATATGATTTGTCTTTCCCTACTACTAAAAGGGCGCAAGTACTGTTTTCAGTTTATTGTGTGGCAGGGTTGTATAAAGAGTAGAAAAATCAAAAAGTTTGAATGTTATGGGTAAGACTTGTTGAGGACAGCTGTTTTAAGGAGATCTTTGGAATTTTTAAGAATTTGATTCACGCCGCTCGTAAGCTTTGTTACAGTAATTTTTCAGGCAATCTTTGACTGCCGACAACAAAGTAGTGAGGTGCTGTGAAAGAGGTTCAGTGTTGCATCTGGAGTCCGCAATGAATCTGTTTGTATTCTTATGAAGTTTTGGTACCTAGTAGATGTAAGGGAGTTGATTGTTTTTATTATCGGCTATGATGCCAAAGGATGCTAAAACTGAAATGTGATTTTAACAATCTCGTCCCTCTATATTGTAGTAGGGTATAAGTAGGGTTTTCAGATGAACTTTAGATGCCCATCTCATTCACAATGCAGTCGAGATATGTTTCTTACACACGAACAGTATTTTGTTAGAGGCTTTGTCTGCAGGGACAACGACGTAATTTTTATGTAGGTTGGTCCGAGTTGGATCCACCAGGGATCTTTAAATATACAGGGATTTCTGGATTTCATTGTTGTTTTCAAGCGCCGTATGCGATTCACAATAATGACTTTATGGACCTGATCCAGTCGGACAATGTTTCTACGTCCTCTTTTTCTTTCTTTGCCCACTTTCTAGCATAGTCCTCAACTGCATGCATCAAAATCTTGAAGTTGTATTTCTAGTTGATGTTCTGGGGTTCACGGAATTTGGGACCCTATTAGAGGATATCTCGTAGTTTGAGGTTGTCTACGATATCTAGGGCACCAGTTATAAGGTGTCCAGCCGGACTATAGTTGAATGTGGAAAAGGGGAAAGCGCAATCAGATGGTTTTGCTTAAAAGTGATCAATTTGGAAGTCACGCAATACCCGTTTGTAATTGGAAATTGAAGTTTCAATTAGGTCACTTTGACATTTTTTACAGTAACTTTGGTATTTTTTTATTTGAATTTCTCATGATATCGTGATTGATATACATTTAAGAGATTCCATTTTTATTACTGCATGTTAAAATAGGGAAAGTTTTTGTAAATTTTCCAAAACTCTCAAAGAACAGTCATTTCTTGGAATATTAGTACATCTTAATATAAGTCAAATTGTAAAGACAGTGCAGTAAGGAGACAAGACACCTGGTTCCACAGAAACTTTGCGATATCTATTCAATAACGTAATTGCTGGCAAAGTGTTGTTACTTTGGTGCATATCCGCCATGCAACATAGCCGCAAACGCTGGACATTATGGTATATGTATTCCAGATCATGTAGGGAATCAAACGGATTTTAAGTAAAATTGACACCAATGATATTTATGAGGTACATACTTTTCGTGCTGATCTATTTCCAACATGGCCGGGGGATGATGAAGTTAGTTTATTCTTTTATTCGTAAAAAGTTTATACACGGACTACTTCAGAAAAAAAACACAAAACCATAGCCAAAACTCCTTATTTTAGTTTCCGTTTTACAGACAAAAATGTAAATTCCATTTCTGCAAATGAACAACTTATATCATCAATTGATCCCCACTCTAAGGATTACCTTTATCTAATATACCACTGATGTAGCATCATCAGCATCACACACAGACTTATATTTCTATATTTGATTTGGGAAGATGAATGAGATATTAGTAAAAGCAAAATTCATTGCTAAAATGACACACACCGAATATGACTTTTCACCACACCGTGTAATTGTTGGCACGCAAAGAATAGCCTCATGTATTGTATCAATGGTTTTGTAATTATTAAACCTGCTTGGTGTATTAATCGGACAAAAAGGCAAAATTGTCAGTCTCAGTTGCATAAAACAACGGACTAAGCGCAAAAATATCAAAAAGGTAAATTGTCGGACAAAAAGCGACGGACTAAACGCAAAATTTCGGACATAAAGCAAAATTTTCGGACAAAAAGCAACTGACTAAACGCAAAAAACTCGGACGAAAAGCAAATTTTTCGGACAAAAAAGCAAATTTCGGACAAAAAGCACTGTATCACGGAGTCCCTCGAGTTCAGGATTGTTAAGTAGGGGTTTTGTCAAACAAGTTCGAGAGAACTGGGTATTTTAAATATTATGGCCCCGCCTCATAATGGCAGATGCCCTAAAGTAATCATTCTGTCCGTCCGTAACAAAATCGTGTCCGGGCTGTAACATTTTTGTCTTTTGAAATAGGCTTTTGATATTCTGCATGTAGATAGATCACTCCAAGACGATGTGTCATGAACCAAGGTTAGTGACCTTTGACTTTTACATTTGTCTCCAAGGTCAGATTATTGATTTTCTAATGACAAGTCGTGTCCGGGCTATAACTTTTTGTGCTTTTGAGATAGGCTTTTTATATTTTGCATGTAGATAGATCAATTCAATACGATGTGCGATGAACCATGATTCGTGACCTTTGGGCTTGACCTCTGTCTTCAAGGTTAGATTATTACTTTTCTAATGACAAGTCGTGTCCGGGCTATAACTTCTTTGTCGTTTGAGATAGGCTTTTGATATTTTGCATGTAGAACCTATCAAGACAATGTATCATAGACCATGATTTGTGACCTTTGACGTTGACTTTTGTTTTCAAGGTCGGATTATTGCTTTCATATTGACAAAGTCGTGTACAGGCTATTATTTTTTTTGTCGTAAATGGTAAATGATACAAACTTCAAATTTTGTCGCAAGCTTTTTATTGTCATCCCATTTTGTAGCATATATTTTCAGACATGTGGGTACTACATTCTGTTTATTTCTTGATGATTATATTGTGTTCATAATTGTATCGAGTCCACACTTGTAATGTTTCCACACCCATATTGTGTCCACACTTACTTAATAGGATTTAAATCAATATAATTTAAATCCGGTTATCGATAGTCATATGAAAGGTTTGATTGGTACTTTCTGGGGTGTGTTGAATTTTCGGTTATTTGGTATTTGACGGTCGTTGCCCATAACGACGCTAACTTCCTTTCAACGTCAACGTCAAAGGAAAGAAACATGATATAAGTACAGAGAAACGAAATCTTTTAAAAATATGTCTGTAAATTTAGCTTGAAGGTTTAAAAATGTTAAATGATATTTATTTAAATGTTTTAGAATAATGTTCACGAAAGATTTTATTCCGATGTCTTATTTTGATTTTGATTTATTCTGATTTGTTGGAAAGAATATTCAAAATGCAAGTGTGATATAGAACGTCTTAAAATATATATATATATATATAGACACATTCACAGTGTTATTAACAAAACACATACGTATCTGCCGGAAAGTACCGAAGTTCAGTTTCACGATCGGAAGAATATAAACGATACCGTTTTGCATGGTCTGTCAGTGTGAAAGATTATGCCCTTTGTTGACATAATTCTAGCCGCAGTTCAGCCACACCATAAACATAGATCCATTTGGATCAAAATTTCGGCCACAGTTTTAATAATCCGAATCACGTAGTGTGTATCACAGTATAAAATATATGATTGTGGTATAAAGGACATGTCATAGCACAAACGGGTTAAATTTCATCGGAAAATTTCAATTCAGAGATCAACTTAATTGGTCATACTCATAGGACATGAACAGACATACCGGTCATAAATGGCATGGAATACAGAGCAATATGCCATGTGGTAGCATTCATCATGCAGTTCTTGTTTCTAGACTAACAGCAATATTTAACGGCTATGTTTAGACATTCAATATCACAAAATCATACATAGATCTCTCACACTTGAAATAGATTAGCAATGCGCCTAGTTAGTCTCGCGCCTAATGCATTAGCCTTAACAAACCTACATACATGTATATATTATATTTACTGTGGAATAATTGATTTTACTTGGATTTCAATATGAGACGAGAACAAAAACAAAATCAATTACGGGGAAACAGGAAAGTATTTAGTTTGTTTCCCGAAACTATTTCTATTTTTGTTTTTCCATTCAACATTAATATATTTAGTCATAGACAAATTACGCACCCAGTGGTATTTCATTTCATTTACTTTCATGTGCGGTAAACCAATATACCTCCGTCCCTCGAGCTGGTACAGCAGAATAAAGTAGTTATTAAGTTTTTTCGCGTATTTATCGAAATGGGGTAAATTCAATAAAATATGGCGATAAAAAATTAGAATAGTGGTCTGGAAGTCAAGTAACTATTGGGAGAGACACATTGCAACCTACAATAAGAACCCCTTACTATCTGGTTATCAAGAAACCAGTGAGAATACTAGTCAGTCCTGGGCGGTATCCCTACACATGCATGTGGCAATTAGCAAATATTGACTCGGTTTGTAAGCAGATTAATTCTGAAATTTTATGGGTAAGTCTGGAGCACAACTGTACATCCATCTATAATTGTAGAGTACGCTAGAAGTTATAGCCCTTTTTTAATTTCATGGGTTTCGGGGTGTCACGATGCCTAAAATCGATGATTCGTATATTGTTTCCTATTTGACAATAAGTCTAGAGGACTCGAACCAAATGTATTAAATGTCAGAACAAATTATTGATATTGCTCGATTTTGTTCATGTTTATTTGTTTTGTTGTACATTGAAAGGAAGTAGTATACTTAGTGTCTTGTGTCATTGTTCATATTGCCTTTAATTTGTTCGTTAAGATGGATTAAAACTATCAAAACATTTCGATCTTGTGTTCTCTTATGTGTATTTCTTATTTGTCACACACAGTTACTGAATTTTCATTTTATTCATTCAATTTGTAATCTAGTGTTGGTTTGGTATGCAATTTAAGTGTTATGAGGAACACAATATATATATCGCAGTTAAATACAGCATTTTGATTTGTACTCATAAAATCATATTTATTTCACAAAGGGATGATAGCATAACACAAGGAAACAAAGTGGAAAAAAAACACCGAACAAGAACCAAAAAAAAAACCAAAAAACAAAAAACAAAAAACAAACAAACAAACAAACAAACAAAAACAACAACACCAGTGTCCTTGAGGATATAATTTGGACATACTAGAACAACACATAGTTTTATCCTCAACAGTGATGATCGACCTGAATGTATATTCCATGCAATTGTCCTTATTACAATTCAACATGTTTTAATTGACTGTGTAGATGTTGCCGATATCAGGCGTGATTTTTATTCTGCTGATTGTCTTAAAGACCTGTTTACAAATGTCGGTGGCGACAAAATCGTTCAATTTTTAAAAGCAATCAATTTATTTCATAGGATTTAAATGGATTTATCTTAAAGTTCTAATATAATAACAATTAAACTTACATTTCTCGTATTTTTTATATTTTACACACCTTTTTTACTTGTATAAAGCTGTAATGGTTTTATATTTATATTTTATATATTTATACTAAAATTGTTCAGTATATTTAACAGTTCTCGCCACGATATAGCTGAAATGTTGCTGAAGTTGGCGTAAAACATCAATCAATTATCACAGACAGTGGTTATGTTGATCAATTGATCCTGCATAAAATATTTTAACTTTGATGGGTGTCTTCGTCGAGGTCCGCGTCTGACAAGTTTTAAATAAACTTCAATCGTGTTGAGTAGTGTAAAGAGCATAATGCCCACTGCTTTTGCAGTTGGGGTACATGTGCCATTTAGATTTAAATTTGGGGATACAAGGTTTGTTAAGGGTACATATCCATACCAGTAATTTTACTTCGCTACTTCAAACTTTTCCGCAAGGAACCTATCTTGTACGTGCATGTTTTATGAATGTACATGATACATGAATTACATACTGCGGTTCTGAAGGATGAAATACACAGCAACAAACTCAAAACTTATGGATTTTATTTTGCACTAGCTACATTGTATCAGGCTAACATAACTTGGCGAAATGGTCAACTAGCTGTAGAAATAGACAAGCTATTATTCATTATTACCTTGGGTGAATGGTAATCTCGCCCCAAGTACAGATCAGATCCTAATTCCTATTTATGTTAATTTCCAAGATGAAGTCAACGACATTTTGACTAAGATTTTTGGTTTTTTTTCGTGTTGTCTTGGTTTTATCTAGTGCTACTATATGTCATGTAAGAATTTCCTCCATTTTTACGGCCAATATACATATATGCATTAATAAAAAAGTCGTAGTTTAAAATTGTAATGTACACTTATTAATGCAGTGTTTTAGAATTTCAGAAATGAGTTTTCACCAACAGGTTGCAAATATAGTTCAGCTTGCAAATACAGGAATAAAATCCATAGAATATCATGACGGGTGTTATAAAAAGACAGCCTATATAGTAGCCCAGGACCTCTTAGGATTTCTCAAGACAATCGTTGAAATTCACTGAATGTGAACATTGCCAATTCAGTGATATAATCAGGTAGTAAAATTCTTTGTTGGGGAGTATACTCATCTTTACACAAACCACTATCACTTTAAAACCCAATGCCGTGCGATAATAAATGTCTCGCAAACACACACACACACAAAAGAAAGAAAGAAGACAAAATTAGTATTATTTGACCTTACTTTTACACAAATTATACTTTTACATGGAGGTATGAAGCAAGATCGATTTCTACTTATTGAAAGCCAAAACTGAGGGCGACAGCGTGCTTCAAGGAAAAAGAAGAATGTTCTGTTTATTCACTAAACCTATGTTTTGTCTCGTGTATATCTACTTCACATTATCTATTCATTCTCTTTAGTTTGATGCGAACTTACAGATTGAAACGAGAGTGCAAACAATTTGTAAATCGAAAGAAAAGAAGATCGGGGAAAAAATGTCTTTTTTACTTATTGACAGATAGACATATAATTATATTTCAGCAGCTATATACTAGAATTGTTAGGTACATCGCCTGATATATTTCAAGAGAAGCTAACATATTTATATGTAACCTAAGTGTATTTTTCGTCGTATGGGTGATAACATGGATTTGATAATCAATGAACAGTTAAAGTAGCAATAAACCCATTATATTGGCACGTCACTGTATTACAGCAGGGCCCACGGAGATGGCTGACATCTCTCCGATGTCTAGTTTTATATGGTTGTCACAGTGACTAGATTTAAACTGCTTGAAAATGTAAAATTACCATTGAAATTTGGAATTTTACACTGCACTACGTTCTCTCCCTATTGTTCTTATATGGGGCATTATTTTATTCTATAATGTACATACATTGCAATTATGATTTTTTTTGGGGTTAAATTGTGAAAATATCTAATATTTGACCACAACATGGCATCTTAAGGGGACGACCATTAGATTTTCAGGGGTGGGGGGTGGGGGGGGGGCCTTGGGCGATTTTGTAAATGAATAATTTAATCCAATGAAAATAAAAATTCTTATCCTCCTTGACATGAAAATAAATAATTTAATTTTGATTTGAAGAATAATTTTTTGTGTCAAATGTTAATAAATAATCTTATCTGATGAATATAAATAATTTGTTCCAGATTTTTGAAAATTAATATATTTTCTAGGCAAAATTGCCCAAGCCTCCCCTGAAAATCAGATGGTCGTCCCCTAACACATGTTTTTGATTATGTTGTACACATTTTCTGTGTTTGTTACTTGTGATTTTTACATTTTCTAAGTTTTTATTGTCATTTCCTTGTATATTTTATGATTACACTTCGGAGTGAGAAGGTGTTATTTTGTAATATTTCATTCCCTTTTGTATCTTTTCAGTTGTGCAAATATAAGTGTTTATGTAGTTGAAAAAGCACATTTAATTTCGAAACCGTGTTGTGTTACATTTTCTGGCTTCAAAGTGAGTACTTTCTTGTTTTCATTTCGGTGTTCTTACCAATTTTTGTTTTGTTTGCATTTTACATCATTCTTTATTCCCCGGCACCTGAATCGGTTTTCAGGGGCTCCGGCTACAGAGCTGTCGGATGCGTCCCCAAGTGGTGGATAGGGGAATGACCTGTCTATGCGGGGTAGTCATGTCATAATACGGAAAGCCTGGCCGAGAACCATTGTAGAAAAACTGTGTTGAAAAACGCCACGCTCCATACAGTTTAAAGACCCCTTCTATATTTTTCTAAGGAGAGCAGAGTCACTGAGTCACGCATAGAAGGCTAATTTTCCTGCCCTACCCCGATTTTCCCCATTTCCACTTGCAGTCAAACTCGTTGCCCCGGTTGTCCCTTCAACCCTTACTTCTTTCTTCTTTTACTTATATTTCTTTTAAATGGATTAATTTTGTTTTCGTCCTGATATATATATTTAGAAAGAGTCTGAGAAAACTACCAACTAGAAAACTTAATGGATATCGGATCGTCGATACAGGACAATGCAGCACAAACAAAATAATTATACAAGTCTAGAAGATTGTGCAACGATATCGATAAAATATATAAAAGTTGTTACAAATAATGTGACAAAATTTTCAGCCAACAAATGACTTTCATCAGTGTCTTAAACACGCTAAAATGTAATAGTGATTGATGATTACATAACTCAACAAAACATCGAATGTCAAAAATATTTTTCTTTCACACAGGTAAACAGAAAATGTAGCTTTATAATTATAAGTGTACACATAACGTCAAATATTTTTTACATACAAGTTTGAAATGAAACATCTTACAGTTCAATTAAATAAGACAAATTGATAGTCTCAACTATAGAAATGAAAAAAAAAATTATTATAATAAATAAATAAAACTATGGCTAAGTATAAGAAACATAAGAACTCGAAAATACACTGTAAGTTGACTTTACAGGTCTATTGTTTTCTATTTATTCCGTCAGGATGTAAAACCCGGAGTTCTTTAATCCAAAATCTTTCTCGGTCTTCACGTTGGGAATCACTCCATTGGCCGTTCTGTTCAATGATGAGGATTTTCATTCTATTGAAATCCTCGATACTGTGGTCTGACAACCTGAAGTGTTGACTGACGGGCAGAAGTGGCTTTTTACTAAGGTCACTTCTGTGTCCATTCAGACGTTTGTGGAATGGTTGCTTTGACTCGCCCACGTATTGGAGATTACAAACGTTACACTGCAGCAAATAAATAATATTTGTGCTTTTGCAATTTGAAGTGCAAAATATTTTGTACCTTTTTGTAGTAACCTGACTGGTAAACGAGGACGAGGTTTGCATATGTCTACAACATTTGCAGCGCCTGTCTCCACAAGGTTGACTGTTCCCTGTGGTA
>MJUU01064321.1:133103-161591 GCA_002080025.1 Modiolus philippinarum | reverse complement strand
CGCTTTCATCTGCGTGAGGTATAAATAAATGGATTATCAAGAGTATGGTCTCAACTTGACGAAGGGTCAGGCAGAGAAGATTCAGCGTGCAGCAAAGAAGGGTTGCCCCGTGAGCGTCCGATTGTCGCATGCCAACCTATCTGGTGGGCAAAAGATGTTCCTCACTCAACGTCAGATTCAGCGCATCACCAAGCTTTTGCAGAGTGGTAAGGGTGGTATGGTCTTGGAGATGAGCCTGAAGCAGGTGAGGCATAACGTAAAGGAAGGTGGATTTCTCCCAATGCTTGCAGGTCTCCTCTCTGCTGCGCTACCTATGCTAGCCAAAACCGTGCTGCCTGCTTTGGGTGTGGGTGCCTTGAGTGGATTGGGTAGTGCAGCCATCCAAAAAGCCGTGGGATCCGGATTATATCTCAAGAAGGGTGGGAAAGTGTGCTGCGTGAAACCCCTGGGTCGTGGTCTGCATCTCAGCCCAAGTACTTTGCCCAATACTTACGGTGATGGATTGTACTTGAAGAGTGGAAGTCGGCTTGTAGTGGATTGATCCTTGGCCCTAATAGCCCCTTTAAGAGTATCCCCTGCTAGGCATGCTCCTATAGATAAATGGATGAAGTGGATGCCAGTCGTATCGAATGCCTGGATGAGGAGCTCATCTCAGAAATCCAGAGATATGAGCATGCGTTGAAGATCTATAACCGACTGGATAAGGTCGTCTCCTTTGCCCTGGGCGCTTGTTCCGTGGGCAGACTATTGCTGACCAGTGGCACGATGGGATCTGCTCTGACCGGTGTGGGTGCTGTGGCATCCATTCCCCTGTGCTCCCTCGCCTGTCTATGTGCTACTGGAAATATGGTCCTGTCCTTGATCTCGCGTCGAGTCGCTAAGAAGAAAAAGAAGCACCGCGATACCGTGCGACTAGCCAAAACATATAAATCCCAGCTTGCAGGTGAAGACGGTGCTTCTGCAAGCTGCTTAAAAAATTATTACGATGAAAAAGACCAGATGCGTCAACCCTTACCAAACTTTAGTGAAGCTTTGACCAATCATGTTAAAAAATAAAAAAATTTCATTCCTTAAAGCCAGGAAAAAACGCCCCACCACTCCGCTACGCTCCTCTCCCCTTCGTTCGGGGCGTTTTTTCCCATTTAAGTCTCATATAAAAAAAATTTCCCTAGCCCGTATAGAATTTTTCCCATCCAGTCAGATGGAAAAAATTTTATACCCCACCCCGAATTTTTTTTTTACTTCCTCACCAAGTCGTATGAGAGATACTGCTGATTAGATTTCTTGCTAAGCTTAAATCCGGTGCTCCGGACGAAAGCTCCTTGCAAGGGGTCCTTCTCTTTGTTCAGCGTGGGGCAGGCCCATACCTTGATGATCTCCCCTTCTCGATTTTTCAGAGTGAGGATTTTGCTTTTGCCAAATTTTCCGTCCACTTCCGCCACCTCCGAGATCTTATAGATCACCCCTGTGGGCAAATTCTTCCAATTGAGGGCTTCCTGATTCTGATCCTTCATCTTTTCCTGGAAGGCATCTTCGCTGATAAAGTCGTCACCTCCATCTTGGGAGATTTCGACGAATCCATTGTGTACGAAAGACATAATTCTTGTATTTACCCTATGCTCAATAGGAATGCTGTCCGTTTGCATTTTGCCCTCGGGTAGGATTTTTTTATGCAGGATTTTGCATGAGTGGGGCAGAACTCTCATTTTGACACTACTAGTGTGACGGGTGCCACGCTTAGAGCTAATCATACTTGCACTTCCGGAGTACCTGATTATACCTCAAGTTTCACACCGCTAGTGTTATAGTTTTGTGGCGTTGTTCATTGTTGTTTATTTGTTTGTCTTTGCCATGCTGTCTCAATTCGTATTGGATATGAATTGTCTTGATTTTGGATTTTAGATTTTGGAATTTACCTTTTCCTCATTTTCGCTTTGGTTTTCGTTTGCTGATGTATTTTTTTAGTTGTGTTTTATATGATTTAATGGAACACTTATTGAATGTGTCTTCTCTGGGAACGTATGTAGCCCCATCACGCTTGTTAATGCAGTTTCCATTAAATAACCGAACGTATTGCATAAATATTCGTAATGATCATAAAGGACAATCACAAAAAGGAGACAAAAAATTAAAAAATAAAAACTGAAAAAAAACTTACCAAAGCAATTCGATCTTGTGCTATCGTAGTTATGTTTTCAAAACGGAATTTTACAGAACTCCACAGTTATCATCTTCCCTCTGCAAAATACGTATTATTTGTATGCGCTGATAAAGCAACCCATTTTCAAAGTGGAATTCAAACTTGAAAATAAACGGATGTCTTAAAAATGAAGTAATAGACGATTATGAGAATTAACCTTGACCAATTTCATCAAGTTGATGTTAATATATAAATGCATGGTGTACTCGATTTTGCCCGACCTCTGCCAGTTTGCTTAGAAAGAGCGAAACATCAAAATTACTGAACAGTTTTGGAATGAGTCGAAATGCAAGGGGCAAAAAGACAGCAGATGCGAAACCACCAGAAACACTGTAACCGGCAATAAACCTGACTTGCAACAGAGATTTCAAAAGAAATGGTGGGTTAAACTCCCCGTCCTTTGCGGTAGTGTCCGATTGCAATTCAACAACAATTGTTGATTGAAAGGTCATTGGCAACGAAAAGAAATGTTCATCTCAGTGTTAAGTAAAACAAAAATCGGACCGAAACCTTATGTTTCCACAAGGAAGTGTAAGGTTTCGGTCCGATTTTTGTTTTACTTAACACTGAGATGAACATTTCTTTTCGTTGCCAAAAGAATAACACGAAAGAAAAGATAACAATCACTAACTTGAAAATCACAATCACATACCACAATCCACCATGGAACTGCACAAGAATAACACAAAAAAAACTAGATTTGTAATTGAAAGCATTAGCTAATGCACCAAAGACCACCAATCTTATTCGCATCCTCAAAAACTATCTAAAAAACTACTCCATTTTCGCTCAGATCCAACAAAGTTCAAATTTTGACCTATTTTGGCCGCCATCTTGGAAATGAGTTCCACCTAAAGATAACACCCTACCTACTATGTACTGGATTCCTAAACTTCACAAACATCCGTACAAACATCGTTTTATTTCGGCTTCGAGTAATGGTTTTACCACAAATTACTCACTCATATAAAGGAGTTAGTTATAAACTATTGTGAAAAAAAACATATCAAAACTCTGCTGCAACTTACTTTTGGAGTGTACAAAATTCTACTGAAGTTTTAGATAAATTAAAATTGACATTTACCCTATAACCTTTCTTTTTCATATAGAAAGACCAGTTTCATACTTTCAACAATTATTGCTCCTGGACATTTGATGATATGATTAAGGCACTGAATATCTTACTAGACAACATCTATGTTCGTTTTGGCACCATTGTTTATCATCAGGTCATTGAAATCCCCATGGGTAATAATTGTGCATCTCTCATTGCATATCTTTTTCTGTTCTGTTACGACTTCATGAAAAAACTACAAAATGGAACTGTACCAAACAGTGATAAACTTATTTTTATTTTTAATGATAATAGCAGGTACATTGAAGATATCCTCACTTTTGACAATCCCAAGTTTGTACATGTAGCTTATGTTGGCATCATTTACCCACAACAACTGAAACTTAATAAAGCCAACAGTGATTCTAAATATGCCCTTTTCTAGATCTAAGTATCATCACCGACTCTGGTGAGATAAAAACTACAATTTATGATTAAAGGGCAACATGCATACTCCAGAGAAGTATGGGTTTATTAGATTACCGATTTTAATGAATTAAATAATGCTAGTAGTAGAGCAGGTCACCATGGATCCCATTCAGCCCATGTTAAATCGCTAAATTTAATAAAATATGCAAATGAGCTAATTAACCACGCCCATTTTCCTTATATAGCCATCCAAAAACCCTACTTCCAAGCGTCATGAACGTAGAGCACCGTGAGCGTAGTGAAATGGTGTGAGAGTGGTGTGACGGTTGGGGTGGGGCAACTGGGTTTAGTATTCTACCCAAAATCTCTTTCTTTTTTTTTATTCTGTTTTGATGCCTTCTCTCGTGTTGGTTGCATAACTATTGCGTATCCGAGTCTTATTCTTTGTACTTTATCTCAATGTTATTATTCTTATTTTTTTTGTCCAGTACCTTAACTTTTTCTATATAATATTATATATTATTGTTTTACATATAACCTTTACCGAACTTTAACACTAGTATTAATATCGATTTGTTCCACCTCTTTTACCTTTTGACTTTTGTCTCAGTTACCTCCCTTTGTTTTGTGTACTCTGGAGTCCGTGTTTTATCTTGTTCTAACGTTACCCCAACTTTTGCATCTGTTTATTGTTTTACCCCGTTCTGTGTATTATTAATTTTTTTGTTATTATTTGAATGATTTCTTTCAGTTCGACATTAAATAATCAACTAATATACATATATACATATTTAATTTTCTCCGTCATCAAGCAATCATGGGTCGGAGAGCCATCTGCATGACGTCTTTACAATTTAAAATTCATAGGGTCTCGTGCTATAATCGTCCATGGCCACTCTTTTGTCAAATACGATTCTATAGTCTTTGTTTTGATACACGGACAGAAGTTTCATGTTGTTTCTCAAGATCCTGAAATTGTCACCCACAGTCTTCAGATCATTTCTGTTGTTGATCACCATGTCTTTAATCGTATTGAAGTTGATCGTGAGGGAGTTCTTGTAGTTGAGCGCTATTCCTTTCACTTTAAAGACAGTTTCAGTTTCACTGTTGTTTCGTTTAGCGATTTGATGGGCGTAATTTTTCGGTCCACCGGTCACAAACTCGGAAATGTATACTTCATCCGTAAGGTCTCCGAGATAATCACCTAGTTCTGGTTTCCAATCCCCGGCCTTCGAGGTAAACACGACAGAGTCTGTGTCAGCGTATAATGTACGGGTGTTCAATTGTTCCAAATAACTATACAGCTTCAGTCTCGCTTGGGCCGTCGTATAAGCAGCAATGACCACGTTGGTCCTTCCAGATTCCTCGACGAATTCTCCTTTGTATCGATATCTAACACCAACCATTGTATCACTGACGAAATTTATCCCCGTTACACTGATTTTGTCGCTGGTCATGAAGTCTAAATAGTCTTTTAGTTCCGAAAAGTATTGTAGTTGTTGCATGTTGGATCTTTGTCCAAATTTTCCCCAAAAACTATTTTACATCAACTTGGCTAAGGCTCGTAGTCCCGGGTTCTTCTTAATATTGTTGTAATCGAGAAGAATGCCTTCTTTTTCATGATAGTCTTTTATAAAGTTATGTTTGTCTTCTTCGGTGTTGCACCACTCTGGCCATCTACTCCCTTCCTGCTTCATCTTGAGGAAGGTATTCACGTATTCCGTGAAAAGTCCCCCTGTCTTTGTTGTTTGGTCGTATTGTTCCGTGTCAAAGTGCCACACTTCATAAATCTTGTCTATCTGATATCCATTTTCCAAAGCTTTCTTGACCTCGTCTATCACCCAAGTTCCGGTCAGTGCTCGTTGCTCGTCGGCATGCTCGCACGGTGTCTGTTGACTGGATTGGGCACACGTTTTACATAACGTAAACAATAACTTGTTATTGATTTTGGCTGGCAACACGGGGATGAAGAGACTTCTTGGCGGTAGTACTTTACATTTGACCAATCCTTCGTATTGCTGTATATTCTGGAAGTTCTCTGTAATGATCTTGGGGTGACCCACAGGTATCTTTCCGGTCTTATTGATGTAGGGGTATAATGAAGTAACGTCGTAGTAATCAATCTGCTCGCCATTGTTTGCTTCTTTATACATGCTAAATGCTATTGTTCTACCACCATAAAAGGCGTCTCTGGGTTCCAATGGGTAAACATATTGGCGGGAATTTATAAATTGTTGTATGCTTGGGTCGTTTCTTATTTCCTTATCGAAGTCACACTCCTACACACCGACGTAGGTATAGCCTTGGTCTTCCAGGTATCTTTTCTTTTCCAACGTGCGTTCATGTAATTCACTCATCGTCATATTGTTTACTTGGTTAATGGTAGACGCACTGTAACATCGTAAACAACCGTGCCAGAAACAACCATTGTATTCAAAGACATGGTTCTGGTGGTACCCATCGACTTTGTACGGACCTATTTCTTTCTCACCGCCATTACGAGCGTGCTGTATCACAATGTTGTACACCGAAGATAGATATTGTAGCCACTGCATTGCTTTGATGGAATGTTTCTCTTCCGGTCGATATCCTAGAGCTGGTATGATGCCTATAGTGTTCGGTTTTAAAAATAAAGTGCGGAATACTAAATTACAGGCTGATGCTATCGTAATGCATTGCTGGAATGGATCGATCCCACCTTGTCCGTCGGTGGATGACATCTCAATGAATAATTCACGAAATTTTAGACAGGCCTTTCTCAATTTGTCAACATCCGAGCGGCAACGACCTAACAGTTCTTGTTGTAAGTTGAACCGGGAATTCCAGTGTGCGTAATACCATTCGAAGAGGGCGCTTCTCTCTTCTGGTTTCATTCTATCTGGTTGATAAAATTTCATATCCAGCAGGTTGTTGAGTACGGCGGATTGATTTTCTTTGGTGTTGAACAGGTGAGGAAAGTATCCTTTCTTCAATTCAGTCAAGCCAAACATTTTTGGTAGTCCGGATAATGCCATCGGTAAAAAGTTCATTGAATCTATCATTCGAATGTTACAGTCTTGAATGGTGATGGCCATGTTCTTCGTTCCATTCGGAATAACATCTGGTAATATTCCTTGAGAATATAAGTAGTTTAAGATTGGATAGCTATCGTATCCTTTGAAATTGTGACAAATGACGGTGGCTCCGTTGTTATCACCAGAAAACAACCAACGGCAAAAATCGTCGGTAGTTTGAGGTCCGGAAAATACTCATTCGTTTTTACCACATTTTTCACAGGTAGTGTATTCATCATTGTCCTTATTCATACAATTCAAACAGATTTTGTGTACTACGCATAGATTCGGCAGATGTTCGTAGGAACCGCATTTGAAATGTTTACAGTTTGAACGTCTGGCCGGTAACCTTTGTCGCACTGGACAAGGTCGTCCTGGGTGCACTCGAAATCAAAAAAGATATAAGTCTGATTCTTCTCTTTCTTTTGTGTATTAGCGGGTAGTATGTAGCACTGATGTCCTGATGGATAGTAATCTTTACATATTTTACAGAAGACATGTGCTCCCATACGTTTATTCACGGTTTTTCCACACTTCTTGCATTTGTTGTAACTTTTACATGTTGAATGTCCAGCTTTTGTTGATTGTTTGTGCAAATCATAACAAATTGTTCCCATTAAGTAACGGTTACAGCTCTCACAATGTATCCATTCTTCTTCTGCTGGATCGTGAATCTTACGGCAATGGTGACAGGGTTCGTTACAGGCGTGTTCTTCTCTAGTACTATATCCTTTGTCACATTTATGGCAATAATACACAAGAGATAGGAAACCTGGCATGCTGGTAATGACATCGTAATGGTTGTCATGATAAAAGAGGTAGATTCTCTTCAAAGCGTCTGGTCCTTTGTATATAACAGTGTGACATTGCTCTTTGGAAACGACGTTAATTTGATTAATCTTGAAGGTATTCCTGGAACCGTTTGATTTCTTCGACACCACATTGTTGTAAAGGCACCCCTGCTCTGGCGTGTAGTTCCAACGCCAACTCTTTCTGGATATACCTCCCTTGTCGAATAGAATTCCATTGTTCGTGTCCATCAAGTTTAGCCTAGAGCAGTGACGATAGCACGGGCACAACACAGGTCGTCTTTATTTTTTATTTGGATAATGGATTTTTTAGTAGGAAGAAATTTTGCGGTATCAATATAATTTGTTTTCTTCCTCAGGCTACCTACCGGCATGTTCACATGGATGACTTCCATTTCTACGCCCTCTGTTAAGGTCAGTTCCTCATTTGATTGCAGAACTCGTTCCACTTCATCCAATAATAAATTACTGGACAATTGATCAACCCTCAAACACGGCATCGTAATGGGAAAGTCTAAAGCTGGAGTTTGTAATGTTATCTGCATTAAATCTTCGGACTTGGTAAGTGTGGAAACCTCTTTCAAAATGGCGTCGAATATCTGGTGCAAGGTTTGTAAAACTTCAGGAAGACTTTTAGCATTGATCTCTTTGAACTGGATTTGGTACTGGGTAGCCGTTGTTTGAAATCTTGGTTCCTTTTTTCGACCTTTTATTTTTAACTCGAACATGTCGTCAGGCTTTTGGGGTTTAGTACTAGCTCCTCCTACTTGATGTCTTTCACGATTGTGACGCTCTAATGCAGTTGGTCGGCAGAACGTGGCATGGCATTCCATACATTGATATCTGGGCTTTTCGCGGTTTTTCAGATGTGCTTCTAAGTTAGCTTTCCTCGTAAATCGCTTAGGGCAAATGCTACAGGCAAAGTTCATATGGTCTCTAAACATTCTGTAGTGGCTCAACAAGTCCCTTCTGCTGTCTAAGGACTGGTGACAATATCCGCAGGAATACATCTGCAAAAGGTAATACACATTTTAATTATGTATTATTTATTATTATTTATTTCTGTATTATTGATTATTATTTATTTCTGTATTATTGATTATTATTTAATTCTGTATTATTGATTACTTATTTGGTCTCATTTCATAACTTTATTGATCAATTAACTTTAATTTTAAAACTTCATATTCGGTTTTATTGTTATTAAAATTTATTTAAAGTTCACTTACCTTTGATCTGTTTATTTTCGCTGGGTACGTCTGTTCATTTCGACTGTTAGTTGCAGAATGAGAAAGAAGTTCGATACGTCTGATTTTATGCAGGTAGACGCGTTGTAACGATGGTTCTCATTGGTCGGTTATTTTTGTTATGGGCTTTGTGATTGGCCGATTATTCTGTGTTCTGATTGGCTGGATTTATCACAAAGTCGGCGTCTGATTGGTTGAATTCCATGCAATTTGATTGGTCGGTTCATTTCTCTATTGTTGCGTTTCTTTTAATAGATCGAATATTCCAGATGATGATGCAATTGATCGATGGTGTTTATTTAAAAGTGTACAGATCGATGATTCTAATGAATTATACTGACGCAATATACTAGGAGTGTTTTAATTACTTTATGCTTCGAATATTTTATGAATTGAATTAACAAGATTTTATTATGTGTTAGATGTATTGATTTTCTAACGATGTTCATATATTTTCTACATCGCCCAACACAATTGACGCATTTGTCGCTCATTTTACTTTCATCTCCCACAATTTACCCCTTTTTTTCTTTTATTTTTGAACTCCTATAACCTATATAATGGACTCCTCCTCTGACTGCTTAGCTCCTGTATCCTCTCTATGGACTCCTCCTCTGACTCTTTAAGTCCTATTTCCTCTCAAATACTAGGTTTTTCTTACAAATACTCATTTTTCAACTCCCAAATATTCATATTTGACTCCCATTTTTTCCAAGATTCTTAATTCACTGTAATAACAACTCTCTATGTTTTATAAAAAATAAGACTTCTACATGATTTGTTGATACTTTAACATGTTTTGTTTGTTCTGTTTTGCTAATTTATACATATTTTTCAAGATTTGTTTATTTTGTTTTGCAATTTTTCAAATTTAACACGCACGTTTTGTTCATTTAAACATTTTTATGACAATTGTTAGTTTTATTTCACATGTTTTGCACATTTTGTACGTATTTTGTTCTTTTAATTTCCATTTTGTTTAACTTTTATCACATCTGCTTTCTTATTTTTGAGTTTGTGTGATGACATGTTGTTTGTGTTTAACGTTTTTGCAAAAAACTTTTGTTTCAGCTAAGGTTTTTGTAATATTTCTTTTAAAGTTTTAGTCAAAAATGGTGTAGATTTTGTTTGACTTTGTGTTTTTTTTTGCATAATTTTTCTAGTTGTATTGTTAATTCTTGTAAAATTTTTCTCTTTTATTTGTGTTTTTTGCGTTAATATTTCACATTTTCCTCATATTTTCGTGCTTTTTCGGTGAATTGAGTGGTGGTGGTGATGATTGCTTGGTTTCAGTAGTGGTGATTGCTGCTTCTGCTGCTGGGTAGTGTGGGAATATTGTTGCTGCTGCTGGGCGGTTTGGGATATTGCTGCTGTTCTTTAGTTTATTTTACTTTTCTTAAAGTAGTGACAGGGAAGGGTTTAATCACATACGAATCGAGGGCAAATAAGAATAACAAAGTCATTATCAATTTCATGGTTTCTTTTCTCCGTCACGAGACAGGCACGGGTCGGAGATCCACGTGCAGTCTTTACATTTTATATGGAGATAAAGTCCAATCAACTGGATGTTGAATTCTTCTGCATCTTCTTGGTTCGGGATTTGTATTGTTTCAGTGGAGCTGTTCATTGATTCGTTGGGTTCTATCTTCAATGTGATGGTAAAACCATTCATGGTGTTCGGTTGGGCTGGAGCGTCTTCTCTACTTTGATGTTTGGTACGTTGATGACGTAATAACACATCCTTTCTACTGCATATTTGTCCACATTCTTTACAACGAAACTTGATTGGCTTGATTCTATGCGTATTCATGTGTCGTTGCAGATTATCTCGTCTACTAAAGGTTTTGTGGCACATTCCGCAGTCCCGTCTCAGTGATTGACTTCTCTCAGGCATACAATAAGGGGCAGTTCTGGGCATCTTATTGAGTCTTGCTGTTTTCATTCGTCTCAGTGGTTGATTTCTCTCAGTCTGACAATAAGGAGCAGTTCTGGACATCTCGTAGAGTCTTATTGTTTTCATTGCTCTATTTAGTTCCTGGAATTTCGTTATATATCACTCTGTAGGTAAAGTCTTTACACGTCTGTTCGGTTCGAAGTTTAGAAGCAGAATGGGAAATTTATTGATCACATCTTGTCATATAGGCGGTTAATTGATTGACCCCCTGTCAATATTTAGGGGACCCCCTTAACAGGCATACAATCTGAGATGGGACTTCGTTAATAGGACCATTGGATTTAGAATGACAAGCTACCCAGAAAACATATATCACACAACTATTTAAGTATATTTTGAAAAATTCACCAAATGACCCGCTGAAAAAATTTGCTGTTTCACTCATACTATAAGAGAAAGAGCTTAACAAATGTGACTATTCGATTTAGATGATCAAAGTTACCCCGAAAACATATATAACATCGCTATACTACTTGACTAAGGAAAACTTGTATTTTGGACCATTCCCCAAATTTTGGACCCCTCATTACACCCCAAATATTAGAAATAGGGCTTAATACATGTCATCAATCGATTAAGATGGTCAAAATTACCCCAAATACATATACATGTATATATTACTCGACTTAGAAAAAATCGCATTTTGGGCCATTCCCGAATTTTTGGGTACCCCTATCTTCCAAACGGTAAAAGATAGAGACTTGAAACATTCACCAATCGCTGTAGGAGCGCGAAGTTACCCCGGATTGATATATACATTGTACGGAAAACGAACGATAACTCTGGAAATCGAGGTTAAAAATAAAAGTAGGAGAATGGACGAGATCCCCCTTTAATTACGCAGTAAAAAGCAAAAAAGTTATACTTCAAACTTGATACGATTTGAAATCGGGCGCGCAACGCTCCCATTGGTCCATTTTGAATATTTGAATTTCAAATCTGGAGGGCAACGCTTTCATTGGTCCGTTTTGGACATCGTCACTTCCGGTGACGTCACACTTCCTGTCACGTGACTTCCGGTGACGTCATACTTCCGGTCATGACATTTCCGGTGACGTCATACTTCCGGTCATGACATTTCCGGTCACGTGACCTATGACGTCATACTTCCGCCTGGTCCTCCTAAAATGCTAAGCCTCTCGTGCATCCCCTACTACTAGTTTTAATCTCGATTTCCAGAGTTATCGTTCGTTTCCCGTACAATGTATATATCAATTCATAAAATATGCGAAGCATAAAGTAATTAAAACACTCCTATTATATTGCGTCAGTATGATTCAATAGAATCATCGATCTGCACACTTTTAAATTAACACCATCGATCGATTGCACCATCTTCTGGAATATTCGATCTATTAAAAGAAACGTAACAATAGAGAAATGAACCGACCAATCAAATCTCAGGGAATTCAACCAATCAGACGCCGACTTTGTGATAAATCCAGCCAATCAGAACACAGAATAATCGACCAATCACAAAGCCCATAACAAAAATAACCGACCAATGAGAACCATCGTTACAACGCGTCTACCTGTATAAAATCAGACGTATCGAACACCTTTCTCATTCTGCAACTAACAGTCGAAATGAACAGACGTACCCAGCGAAAATAAACAGATCAAAGGTAAGTGAACTTTAAATAAATTTTAATAACAATAAAACCGAATATGAAGTTTTAAAATTAAAGTTAATTGATCAATAAAGTTATGAAATGAGACCAAATAAGTAATCAATAATACAGAATTAAATAATCAATCATACAGAAATAAATAATAATCAATAGTACAGAAATAAATAAAAATCAATAATACATAATTAAAATGTGTATTACCTTTTGCAGATGTATTCCTGCGGATATTGTCACCAGTCCTTTGACAACAGAAGGGACTTGTTGAGCCACTACAGAATGTTTAGAGACCATATGACCTTTGCCTGTAGCATTTGCCCTAAGCGATTTACGAGGAAAGCTAACTTAGAAGCACATCTGAAAAACCACGAAAAGCCCAGATATCAATGTATGGAATGCCATGCCACGTTCTGCCGACCAACTGCATTAGAGCGTCACAATCGTGAAAGACATCAAGTAGGAGGAGCTAGTACTAAACCCCAAAAGCCTGAAGACATGTTCGAGTTAAAAATAAAAGGTCGAAAAAGTGCACCAAGATTTCAAACAACGGCTACCCAGTACCAAATCCAGTTCAAAGAGATCAACGCTAAAAGTCTTCCTGAAGTTTCACAAACCTTGCACCAGATATTCGACGCCATTTTGAAAGAGGTTTCCACACTTACCAAGTCCGAAGATTTAATGCAGATAACATTACAAACTCCAGCTTTAGACTTTCCCATTACGATGCCGTTTATGAGGGTTGATCAATTGTCCAGTAATTTATTATTGGATGAAGTGGAACGAGTTCTGCAATCAAATGAGGAACTGACCTTAACAGAGGGCGTAGAAATGGAAGTCATCCATGTGAACATGCCGGTAGGTAGCGGGAGGAAGAAAACAAATTATATTAATACCGCAAAATTTCTTGCTACTAAAAAATCCATTATCCAAATAAAAAATAAAGACGACCTGTGTTGTGCCCGTGTTATCGTCACTGCTCTAGGCTAAACTTGATGGACACGAACAATGGAATTCTATTCGACAAGGGAGGTATATCCAGAAAGAGTTGGCGTTGGAACAACACGCCAGAGCAGGGGTGCCTTTACAACAATGTGGTTTTGAAGAAATCAAACGGTTCCAGGAATACCTTCAAGATTAATCAAATTAACGTCGTTTCCAAAAAGCAATGTCACACTGTTTAATACAAAGGACCAGATGCTTTGAAGAGAATCTACCTCTTTTATCATGACAACCATTACGATGTCATTACCAGCATGCCAGGTTTCCTATCTTTGTGTATTATTGCCATAAATGTGACAAAGGATATAGTACTAGAGAAGAACACGCCTGTTACGAACCCTTTCACCATTGCCGTAAGATTCACGATCCAGCAGAAGAAGAATGGATAACCGTTACTTAATGGGAACAATTTGTTATGATTTGCACAAACAATCAACAAAAGCTGGACATTCAACATGTAAAAGTTACAACAAATGCAAGAAGTGTGGAAAAACCGTGAATAAACGTATGGGAGCACATACTTGTGGAAATGTCTTCTGTAAAATATGTAAAGATTACTATCCATCAGGACATCAGTGCTACATACTACCCGCTAATACACAAAAGAAACAGAAGAATCAGACTTATATCTTTTTTTGATTTTGAGTGCACCCAGGACGACCTTGTCCAGTGCGACAAAGGTTAGCGGCCAGACGAAAATGGTAAATGTTCAAACTGTAAACATTTCAAATGCGGTTCCGACAAACATCTGCCGAATCTATGCGTAGTACACAAAGTCTGTTTGAATTGTATGAATAAGGACATTGATGAATACACTACCTGTGAAAAATGTGGTAAAAACGAATGAGTATTTTCCAGACCTCAAACTACCGACGAATTTTGCCGTTGGTTGTTTTCTGGTGATAACAACGGAGCCACCGTCCTTTGTCACAATTTCAAAGGATACGATAGCTATCCAATCTTAAACTACCTATACTCTCAAGGAATATTACCAGATGTTATTCCGAATGGAACGAAGAACATGGCCATCACCATTCAAGACTGTAACATTCGAATGATAGATTCAAAGAACTTTTTACCGATAGCATTATCCGGACTACCAAAAATGTTTGGCTTGACTGAATTGAAGAAAGGATACTTTCCTCACCTGTTCAACACCAAAGAAAATCAACCCGCCGTACTCAACAACCTGCCGGATATGAAATTTTATCAACCAGATAGATAAACCAGAAGAGAGAAGCGCCTTCTTCGAATGGCATTACGCACACTGGAATTTCCGGTTCAACTTACAATAAGAACTGTTAGGTTATTGCCGCTCGGATGTTGACAAATTGAGAAAGGCCTGTCTAAAATTTCGTGAATTATTCATTGAGATGTCATCCACAGACGGACAAGGTGGGATCGATCCATTCCAGCAATGCATTACGATAGCATCAGCCTGTAATTTAGTATTACGCACTTTATTTTTAAAACCGAACACTATAGGCATCATACCAGCTCTAGGATATCTACCGGAAGAGAAACATTCCATCAAAGCAATGAAGTGGCTACAATATCTATCTGCGGTGCACAACATTGTGATACAGCACGCTCGTGAGAAAGTGGCGGTGAGAAAGAAATAGGTCCGTACAAAGTCGATGGGTACCACCAGAACCATGTCTTTGAATACCATGGTTGTTTCTGGCACGGTTGTTTACGATGTTACAGTGCGTCTACCGTTAACCAAGTAAACAATATGACGACGAGTGAATTACATGAACGCACGTTGGAAAAGAAAAGATACCTGGAAGACCAAGGCTATACCTACGTCGGTGTGTGGGAGTGTGACTTCGATAAGGAAATAAGAAACGACCCAAGCATACAACAATTTATAAATTCCCCCAATATGTTTACCCATTGGAACCCAGAGACGCCTTTTATGGTGGTAGAACAGAAGCATTTAGCATGTATAAAGAAGCAAACAATGGCGAGCAGATTGATTACGACAACGTTACCTCATTATACCCCTACATCAATAAGACCGGAAAGATATATGTGGGTCACCCCAAAATCATTAGAGAACTTCCAGAATATACAGCAAAACGAAGGATTGGTCAAATGTAAAGTAATACCGCCAAGAAGTCTCTACATCCCCGTGTTGCCAGCCAAAATCAATAACAAGTTATTGTTAACGTTATGTAAAACGTGTGCCCAATCCAGTCAACAGACACCGTGCGAGCATGCCGACGAGCAACGAGCACTGACCGGAACTTGGGTGATAGACGAGGTCAAGAAAGCTTTGGAAAATGGATATCAGATAGACAAGATTTATGAAGTGCGGCACTTTGACACGGAACAATACGACCAAACAACAAAGACAGGGGGACTTTTCACGGAATACGTGAATACCTTCCTCAAGATGAAGCAGGAAGCGAGTGGATGGCCAGAGTGGTGCAACACCGAAGAAGACAAACATAACTTTATAAAAGACTATTATGAAAAAGAAGGCATTCTTCTCGATAACAACAATATTAAGAAGAACCCGGGACTACGAGCCTTAGCCAAGTTGATGTAAAATAGTTTTTGGGGAAAATTTGGACAAAGATCCAACATGCAACAACTACAATACTTTTCGGAACTAAAAGGCTATTTAGACTTCATGACCAGCGACAAAATCAGTGTAACGGGAATAAATTTCGTCAGTGATACAATGGTTGGTGTTAGATATCGATACAAAGAAGAATTCGTCGAGGAATCTGGAAGGACCAGCGTGGTCATTGCTGCTTATACGATGGCCCAAGCGAGACTGAAGCTGCAAAGTTATTTGGAACAATTGAACACCCGTACATTATACGCTGACACAGACTCTGTCGTGTTTACCTCGAAGTCCGGGGATTGGAAACCAGAGCTAGGTGATTATCTCGGAGACCTTACGGATGAAGTAGCCGGAAACCATATTTCCGAGTTTGTGACTGGTGGACCGAAAAATGACGCCTATCAAATCGCCAAACCAAACAACAGTGAAACTGAAACTGTCTGTAAAGTGAAAGGAATAACGCTCAACTACAAGAACTCCCTCACGATCAACTGCAATACGATTAAAGACACGGTGATCAACAACAGAAATTATGTGAAGACTGTGGGTGACAATTTCAGGATCTTGAGAAACAACATGAAACTTCTGTCCGTGTATCAAAACAAAGACTATAGAATGGTATTTGACAAAAGAGTGGCCATGAACGATTATAGCACGAGACCCTATGGATTTTAAATTGTAAAGCCGTCATGCGGATGGCTCTCCGACCCATGATTGCTTGATGACTGACGGAGAAAATAATGGAAAGAAATCATTCAAATAATAACAAAAAAATTAATAATACACAGAACGGGGTAAAACAATAAACAGATGCAAAAGTTGGGAAAACGTTAGAACAAGATAAAACACGGACTCCAGAGTACACAAAACAAAGGGAGATAACTGAGACAAAAGACAAAAGGTAAAAGAGGTGGAACAAATCGATATTAATACTAGTGTTAAAGTTCGGTAAAGGTTATATGTAAAACAATAATATATAATATTATATAGAAAAAGTTAAGGTACTGGACAAAAAAAATTAAGAATAATAACATTGAGATAAAGTACAAATAATAAGACTCGGATACGCAATAGTTATGCAAACAACACGAGAGAAGGCATCAAAACAGAATAAAACAAAAGAAAGATATTTTGGGTAGAATACCAAACCCAGTTGCCCCACCCCAACCGTCACAACACTCTCACACCATTTCACTACGCTCACGGTGCTCTACATTCATGACGCTTGGAAGTAGGGTTTTTGGATGGCTATATAAGGAAAATGGGCGTGGTTAATTAGCTCATTTGCATATTTTATTAAATTTAGCGATTTAACATGGGCTGAATGGGATCTATGGTGACCTGCTCTACTACCAATGCTCTATCATTTGCTCCTTTTGATACTGGTTTTCATATATATGATGATATAGATGATATTTTAGAATTTACATATAATGTATTATTCTCTGTTTTACGTGAACATATCCCAAATAAAATTGTTACTATTAGACCAAAAGACAAACCTTAGATGTCTAACGAAGTACGACGTGCATTTAGATTCCGCGACAGAGCATTTCAGAGGTTTAAAAATGTTGCAAATAGATAAATACCGAAGTTTCTGTGAATTTTGATTCTGCATATGCGCATTCCAAATGATGAAAAGAAATTGAGACATGAAGCTAATAGACTTAAACGTTATGCCATAAATAGATATACGGAAAAAACTATTAACAAATTATGTGTAGAAAAATTAAGTACAAAGACATTTTGGTCTCTCAGTAAATACATTCTGGGTGGAAAAACTCAGCACTGTATACCTCCTCAGAGCGAAAATACACAAATGATTTCAGATGAGGAGCAAAAAGCGGAAATATTTAACTGCCTCTTCTCTTCTCATATGACATTAGATAACAATAATTCCCCCTCACTTCCACAATTTAATCTTTTATGTAATAATGAACTTGAATTTTTGAACAACAAATGAGAATGAAGTATTTGCATTATTATCTAAAATTAATATTGAAAAATTTTCTGGTGCAGATGGGTTGCATAATATAGTGCTTAGAAAATGTGCACAGTCTTTAAGTTAACCTTTTGCCAATATTTTTGATTATTGTCTGTCACATGGAGTATTTCCACCAAAGTGGAAAGTATCAAATATTTGCCCAGTTTTAAGAATGGTGATAAACAAAATAAAAGTATCTACAGGCCAATAGCTTTATTGTCTACAATAGCAAAGTGTTTGGAAAAAATAATATTTAAAAGATTGTATGACTTTCTAATTGAGATCAATCTTCTAAATGAAAATAAAAGTGGCTTTGAAAAGAAAGACTCAACTGTAAATCTTCAAGTAAGTATGCTTCATAAATTTCACAAGGCTATAGATGAAGGTAAAAGTGTAGGTACTGTTTATATGGATGTGTCAAAAGCTTTTGATAAAGTCTGGCATGATGGTTTACTTTTTAAATTAAAGCAGACTGGAATATGTGGCAGGCTGTTTAAGTTACTTGAAAGTTATTTTACTAATCGATCACAAACAGTTGTTATTAATTGGAAATCGTCTAAAGCTAAATTCACCAATACTGGTGTTTCTCAAGGTTCTATATTAGGCCCTTTATTATTTTTTGTATATATTAATTATATAAATCAAGATATTGAAAGTGATATGAAACTCTTTGCTGATGATACAACATTGATAAATGTTATTGATAATGTAGATTCATTCAGTGTGTTAAATAATGATTTGGATACACTAAGTCATTGGGTCCCCAGTGGAGAGTTTCTTTTAATCCAAATAAAACGGAATATATGATATTTTGTAATAAAAATAAACCAATTACACATACAGATCTGATTTTAGATGGAGGAATACTAAAGCAGGTCGATGAACATAAACATTTGGGTTTAATTTTATCTTTAAAACTTATCATGGAAAAATCATGTTTCCATATGTAAAAAAAAACAAATAAAAAATTGGACATTATGTTTAAAATGAAAAGATTGCTGCCGAGAATGTGCTTAGAGAAACTGTACAAGTCAATGATTCTGCCAATCTCGATTATTGTGATATTTTATATGACAATTGTTTACATTGTGAAAATAAATTACTTGAAAAAAATCAAAGAAGAGCAGCCATACTCATGACTTGTGCTTTTCGTGTCACAAGTCATAAGGAACTGTTGAATGAAATGGGACTTAATCCTTTATCTATTCGTCGAAAAATTCATACAATTCTTTTCTTTTTCAAAATTATTAATGATGATTGTCCCAAGTATTTATCTGATTGTTGTCCCCTAGTTATACATAACACTGAAAATTATAATTTTCGGCTCAAGGACAAGATTCTTCCCTTACGAACACATACGGCTAAGTTTTCTTCATATTTTCCCTCCACAATCAGAGAGTGGAACCAAATTCCACATGAGTATAAGTTATCAGCTTCCTTTAACATATTTAAAGAAAAAAATAAGTACTCTTTCTGTAAAAGTAATTGTAAAAAGATATATTCATTACACAGTAGAACATTTCTTCCACTATTGTAAATACTATAACAATACAAGGTCTGTATTATTTCAAAAATTAAAGATTCTACTCTGTCCAAATGTGAACATTATAACTTACAAAGAAATGATCAGTAAATATTTTAAAAAGTTGATATTTTTAAATTTGGAAATGATGATTTATCGATGGATGACAACAAACTTTTGTTTCAATATATTTTTGAATTTATTGAAAACAGTAAAAGATTCTGATATATATTTTGTACATATTCATTTACTATTATTTGTACTTTATTGCGCGAGTGTGTGTGAGAAAGTTTCTTGTAATGTATTTTGTCTCGTCTATCTTTATGTCGAGGAACTGGCAATAACTTACATTCTTTACGTAATAGTGGATATCGACGATATATTCTGAATAAATCAGCTAAATTGGCTTTGGACACCTGAAGACTTTACATATGTACTTGCCTCTCACTGATACTGCCGATGTCTAGTAAAATCCATGACGACTCTTTATCAAACCCTGCAGGGAGTTCTGAGTTTGATTTTTCTTCCGTAGTGCGACAGTGTATTACCAACAGACTAGGTTCCTTGAGCTAGCCAGCAGTTTAGTGGCCTGCACTCTTTGTCTCATCTTTCTAAATAACGTTTTGTCATATGCTTTTCTTTTCCAAGATAGTGGTCATTCAGTTAATAGTCTACCTGTATTGGGTTGTATTCGCATGTTTATTATACTATAGAGAAACGGGATAGAGAAAGGGGAGGTTTGGGTACCCATAAACCGGTTTAACCCTACCACTGCCTTTGCTAGTGCCGGTACCAAGTCCGGCTATCCAAAGTTCATATCGTTATTTATGTTTGTCTCTTATTTTTATTATTGTTTTCTAGTGCGGTTCGCTTGAGATTGTGGAATATGATTGTAGTTCCTGGTCATTGTAGGTGTTTACTGTTATCCTGTTTTTGTAATTTTAGAATACTGTTTAGGTCGGTTGAGAAAAACGTTAAGATCATGATTTTAACCTTAAAGTTTGTGCTAATTGTAATTCAAAATGTTAATAAATGGTTATTTCTTTTTTAATTCGTCATTATAATTACTTGTTATGACTATTACTTATTATGTAGTCAAGATAACAGTATACACCTACAATGATATTGCAATTATAAATGTATACTGTTTGCTTATAAAAGTGGAAATTACTTGTATTCAAGTCAACCACATGCTTACTTCAACATAACGAAGTCATGAAAATTATTTCTTTTAATTTTTCATACTTATCTCATTTTAACACTTCTATATTCCTTAAGATGTATGTATAAGTAGAAAAGAAGAGGCCATTTTTTAAAACGTAGTTTGTTTTAGTTATAGCTTTCGACTTTGCATTCAGATTCATTAGAAATAAAACTATAAGTCATAGACAATTTTGGCGGCCAATTCTTTCAAATGATATACAACTTAAGGAACAAAGCGTTGAAATTCAAGAGAATGATATACAACTGAAGGAACAAAGCGTTGAAATTTAAGAGATCTTTAGTTATGGAAAAAAAGGCAGGAAAATCGAAGTGCTTTGAATTAGATGAAATTTTATAGGAAGGTTTTTTTTAGATATGTGGAATAGGTGTCTTGTCTCAAAGACTTCAAACTGATGACCGTTGCAATGGAAACGATAAAAAAGGCGGGAACATCAAGGTGCTCAGAGTTGAATGAAATTTTACAGAAAGGTTCTTTGGAATCTGTGGATCCAATGTAAAGCCTTTTGAATTATGACATTGGTTTACAAAAACAGGAAAACAGCAAACACCTACAATGGCCAGGAACTACAATCACATGCCACAATTTACAAGCAATCTGCACCAGAAAAACAATAATGAAAACAAGAGACAAACATAAATAACGATAGGAACTCGGGATAGCCGGACTTGGTACCGGCACCAGCAAAAGCCAGTGGTGGGGTTAAACCGGTTTATGGGTACCCAAACCTCCCCTTTCTCTATCCCGTTTCCCTATAGTATCATAAACACGCGAATAAAACCCAATACAGGTAGACTACTAACTCAATTGGTGTTTGTTTTGGAGACTTCTTGTTTTTGCATCCAAACACAATTAATACTAATTATCTTTAAGAGCCCCGAGGAAATTCGGGAATTTAAAACCACATCTGTTACTAAAGGCGCACATGTAGTGCATATTGGTTTACCAAATTGCTGTTGATAAATAGCACCACAAAATGCAATACAGTGTATAATCAGAAGCACAGTGTGACTGCCTTATCGGTTCAGAACCAGTTTTTGTGTCCTTCAAGAATAGAGTCTGAGATTGAAAATCTATGGCTATTTTAAGAACATTTCTTAATTTATGAAAGCACGTGTTTATTTTTTAAAGGATAACGTCTTAGAGCCATTCATAGAGCGTGTAAGATACACATGGTACTCGGAACTAACCATAACCAAGTATCTATACCATAGCAGATTATTTCTATAAATATTTTTGCAATTAACCCTTTAAAATGTTTCTTTTTAGAAAATTCATAAAAAAATAGAAAAGTTACTTGCCTTGAAAATTTTGGAATATTTATTAAAATTGTAATTATATCTTTTTCATCCTTAGTTATATGTAGCTCAGAGGATTGATAATCATAGCCACAACATTGTGTAATTAGTAAAAGGTGTGTGATTCACAATTACAATGAGCTACGTTCAGTTAACAATGCAGAATTGTCAGGCGCGTAGCTACCAGGAGGCACGGCAGCACGTGCTTCCACGTCGTTTTCGCAAAAAATAATTTAAAAGAAAAAGAAAAGAAAACAAAACGGACAGACATCAACGAGGGGCATGCAGAGTATTGTCTGTTTGCATTATTAATGGCTTTATCAGTTTAAGATGGTGTTATATATATTTTGATAGTTTGCTAATAAACTATACGTATGTATGTAGTTACATATTTGTATCACTTCCGAAATGGCTGATGAATACACTGACGCAGTGTTCGTGGTCGAATCATGCAGAAGATTCGAAAACTCCGGTAGCTGAAACCTCAGATGAAAATGATCACACCATGTCACCAGACAGTCCCGTATTTGCTAAAATGGGATCTTCCTTTTCATTTATAGACTCGAAGACTGCCTATTCATCAAATCACCTCCTTATCCTGACATTGGTACTTTATCCATTGCATATTTACAAAATCATAAAATAAAACAAGATCTGTGTTTGAAAATGATGCACTATAAGTGTTTACTCTTTGTTGAAGGCCTCATGGTGACTTCAAGTGGAGAACAACAGTAAAAGCGTTGTTTCGTTGCTTGGTTCTACCATATATTTGTAAAGACTTTGTCTCATGTGCATTTACTCCATAACCTTTCATTGTTTATCTGTAGGCTTTTACTCGACAATGAGGATGGGATCTGCAGTTGGTGACTTCTAAGAAACAGTCAATGAAATGGTGACCCCGGTTTTATCAATTTGTATTTGCAACCATGTCGTATAAATAGTTTTTGTGTTGCCATCATTCATTATGCAACTTGAACTTCGCGGCAAGGTGTTTCGGCTGACGGTATTTTTTGTGTCATTAACGTCGTACTAACATTTTGAAACGGACAACATTTTTTTTAATATCTACACATGCTTAATGCAAGCATTTGAAACAAACTCGGTACATGAAAATCAAACTTTGACAGTTCTTCTTCTCTATAGATATAGTTTTCCATTTTCCATAAAATTTGATGATTATAAACTGTACAGGCATGGACAACGATTTAAATAAAAGGAAGTCATGGTTAAATAAATAAGTAACATATTTACATTGATGCCAAAATGAATACAGATAATTGTAAAAATTTGTTTAAAACTATTTACATGAGGATAAAAAATTACTGTTGGCTGTAGATGTTGAGAACAACTGGTGTTTATTGTTCTCTGAAAATGTTGACTGATGTTGAGAGTACAACATTGATCAACATTTTCTGGTAATTGATTCAATTGTGTACAAGAGTGTGGAAATCAAGAGGCTCTCAAGAGCCTGTATCGCTCACCTGGGTCATGGCTGACACAATAAGTCAAAATAATCACAACGTTTAAGGTTCCCATTTTCAAATTTGTTTATTGACTGTTCAAGGGTCTCATTTTGAAGTTTGCTGATGTTATATGATCCAAAATTAAACTATGTTCCCCACTGGCAGCTATTTTTGATGGGGCGTAGACCGACTGTCACATTTCTTGAAGAAGACCATGTAAGGATCATTGTACCTCACTTTGGTTCCAATTGGCATAGTATTTTTAAAGGAGATCTTTAAATGATTTCCCATGGGGTCCAAGGTTAAACAATGTTCCCCACTGACTGCCATCTTGGATGCTATGCGGACATGCCAGATACATTTTATGAAGGGGACCAAGTAAGGACCATTGTGACTAAGTATGATTCCGATTGGCCATGTACTTTCAGAGGAGAAGATCTTTGAATATGTTTCCCTATAGGGTCCAATGTTAAAAATACGTTCCCTCCTGGTGGCCATCTTGGATATGATGTGGACTTGCTGAACACATTTTTTAAAAGGGGCCTCCTAAGGAGCATTGTGACTAAGTTTGGTTTCAATTGGTCCAGTATTTTCAGAGAAGAGTTTTTCAATATTGTCCAATTTTGGGCAAAGTTCCCCGCTGGCGGCCATCTTGGATGACGTGCAGACTTGCCGGACAAAATTTTTAAAGGGGACCACCGAAGGACTTTTGTGACCAAGTTTGGTTTCAATTGGCGCAGTGGTTTCAGAGATCTTTGAATGCTTTCCCGTAGGGTCCAATGTTTAACCGCGTTCCCTGCTGGTGGCCATCTTGGATATGATACGGACTTGCCAGACATTTTTTTACAAGGGGCCACCTAAGGATCATTGTGCCCAAGTTTGGTTCCAATTGGCCCAGCGACTTCAGAGAAGATATTTGAATGAAAAGTTTACGATGGACGGACCACTGACACGGTGATGGCAAGAGGATAACCATGGCATAGCCATGCAGGTCAGTTATAAAGTAATGCTGGCAATGAAGTTAAAATGCTACTTCAATCTTTATCTAGGAGAGATGTTTGCATGGTGGGCAAACAAGACACAATATACCATTGAAAAAGAAAGGAAATGGGGAAAATGTCAAGGAGACAACATCCCATATCCAGGTTAAAACGACCCAAAACAAAACATCTATTTATATACAATTATTATTAATTTGTGAAATAAGTATAGATTATGAAAGTATTTTTGCAAAAAATGTAAAAATTTGTAGAAAAACACTTTTTTTGCTCTTGATTATGTAACAAATAATTATTTTTTGATAAAGTGATAGCAGTGAATTTCTCTAAAACTTAATAGAGAAAAGTAAACCAAAGAAGATTTGAAAACAGAATTTAAAGGGAAATAACCCATAACCATATGGCATTGAAAAAAATCTTTTTTTTTTTGGTGAAAAAGAATCAATAACTACAACACAGGCTTCAAAATTTCAGAATATGTAGATCTTGATATGCTGAACATTTTTGCAATTTACACTTTACCTCTATCTGTTACAGTTTTTGAAATAAAAAATAAAAAATGCATAAATTTTGAAAATTTAACGGAAAAAGGGCTGTAACTCTGAGACGGGTTTTCCAATTTTCTTCAAAATTGCAGGGTAGATAGATCTCGTCATTCTGAACAATTTTACTAAATGTCAGATTTTTGATATCTGTAAAGGTTTTCGAGTTATTTGCCAAAAAACAGCAATTTACCCATATGTTCTATTTTTAGTAACAACGGCCATGTTATTACGTCCTCGGACTAACCGAACACATTTTGTTAAACTACACACCCTGGTGATGACCCAGGTCATGTTTGGATTAAATGGCCAAGTGGTTTCAGAGGAGAAGATTTTTGAAAAAAAGTTTACGACGGACGGACGGACGACAGACGCCACGTGATGGCAAAAGCTCACCCTGGTATAGCCAGGTGAGCTAAAAATGAAAATTTGTAAAAATCATTTGAAGCCTGTATGTGTCTAAATGTAAAAGGGTGATATTTTCGAGTTCTTGTATCAGTTGGAATAAGAAAGGTAGATGAAACTGCAGCTATGTGGTGGAGGATTTTATAGAATATCATAAGTCATGTTTTGAGTATATAATCTTTAATTGTTGGCCTGTTTCAATCGCTCAACATGGTTCAATCACTGTTTGTATAACCGTATTTGTTACAGGCATATCTTGCCGCTCGCTGCTTGACGTCCGTCCGTGATGGCAACAAAATAAATCCCTTGTAATGTGTACCAAACCAGAAAAAAGAAAACAAGAACCAAAAAAAAAATAATAATAATAATAAGTATATACCTTATGCAAATACCATGGTTGATCAAGTACACCCACCTCCTCAATCGGTTTTCATTGGCTGAGTCAAAAGAACTGCCAGGAGCGTTCCCAGGTGGTGGATAGGAGAATGCTCGTCTAAGCGCGGTTGTAAGGTCAAAATACGAAACACCTTGCCGCGAAGCATTGTAGACGAACTGTTTGGAGAAATTCAACGCTCCATGTAGTAGTAAGAACCCTTCTATATATTTTTTTCTTTAGGAGAGCAGCCTTCCGAGGCGGTATATTAGGCTAAATTTCCTGCCCCTACCCATTTATCCCCTCTTCCAGTGGCAATGATAACTCGTTGTCCCGGTTGTCCTGTCCAACTTCATTTTTTCTTCCTTTCTTATATTTTTCTCAATTCATTAACTTGTTCTGGTCCTTATATATTAATGAAATATTCCTCACTGAACGCAAAACTCTAACTGATCAATCAGTCAGATGACCAAGTATACACAAAACTCATTACAATTATATGATGAGTTATTTGTAATGTTCTTATCCACTATATGTAGAGATGGGACTTCCATGGTGGCGGGGATATGCTCCCTGGTCCACTCCAGGGTTTCGCACTAGATTCAACAAGGTCTCAGGCAACCCAAGATCTCTTGTCCTTTGTGCTTCCACGTAATTAGGACCCTAGCTACGCGCCTGGTTTCACTTCCGAAATGGCTGGTAAATNAAAAAAAAAAAAAAAAAAAAACTTTTTCAATAATTATATACATAATACAAATGCCATGGTTGATCAAGTATACACCCAGCAACTGAATCGGTTTTCAGTTGCTCCATTGACAGAGCTTCAGGAGGGTCCCGGGTGGTGAATAGGGGATTGTCCTATGTGTGGTAGTAAGGTCAAAATACGAAACACTTGTCCCCGAACCGTTGCAGGCGAACTGTTTGGAGAAACGCCACACTCCATGTAGTATACAAGGGCCCTTATATATTTTTCTAAGGAGAGCAGTCGTAATTCCGAGGCGGTATAGAAGGCTAAATTTCCTGCCCCCTTCCCATTTGCCCCCTTTTCCAGTTGCAAATATATTGATTGCCCCTGCTGTACTTCTTTTTCTTCATCTTTACTTATATTTTTGAATTGATTAACTTGTTTGAGTCCTGATGTAAATAAAAAATTGTTCACAAGAGGGAAAACTCTTGATCAATCATTCATATGATCAAGTACACACAGTCGTAAAAATTATTTGATGGATTATTTGTGAAGTTCTTATCACCTTAATGCGCAAGTGGAGCTTCCAGGAAGGCGGGGATATGCTCCCTGCTCCCCTCCGGGGTTTTGCATCAGACTTAATGAGGCCTCAGGCAACCACAGATCACTAACTCTTTTATGTTCTTCCACGTCACTAGGACCCTAGCTACGCGCCTGATTGTTAAAATATGGTTTCATGTCAATCTGTTAATCTTTCTTGTTTTCTTCAATTATTTTTTCGTGATAATTAAAGCATAATATACCACAATTATAAACACATTGAAATTTTGACCTACGCGGTAAGATTTATCAAAGTCTCAAACATTTTTATGTATATGAAACCGCGCGGCTGGCTTGTAATTTGCTACAAATTTTGATATACCATGATATTAATCTACGTTGATTTTCTTTTTGTATATCAAATTGCATGTCTAGTTTGAAATTCTTAGACATATCTTTTAATAATTGTATTCAACAGCCATCATTTTGAAGTCTTTGAGACCAGAAGCCAATTTTACATTTTCAATGAAATAATGATGATTTGTCATTTTCATATCATTTTAAGAGGAATTTTAGGAGTAACAAAGGTGTAATTATGTCTTTTCAAGCTTTATGACGAGTCAACTTTGAACATGATCAGTGAACTTATAATTGAGAAAAATGAAAAATGTGTTATCTACAACGTATATTATTGGTATTGGTATTCATGCCTAATACTGGTACTAAAACATCGATCGAATCTATAGTCAATGGCTATGATTATTGAATGCATCTGTAATGGAAACGCACGAAGCTCCATTGTTAATGTGGTTTCTATTAAGATATCGAACTTGTTTTATATTCATAATTGTGAGCAAGAAATAAAAATTAAATCAACTATAAACAATAGCAGATATGCTATAATCTTGTTTGGCAATTTTGATCTTATCGTGATTTGGACACTGAGACTGTGTAACATATTCAGTTGCATTTCAAGATAATTGCTTTCAAGGACAATCTAGACCTGTTCAGTTTTTCAAGATCAAGCAACATAACTGCGTTCAATGGCTAACCAGATGTGTTAAGCTGGTCCAGATCAAACAGGATCAAATCGAGATCACACATCATGATCGTCTTTTAAATCTTGAAAACCAACTTAACATCCTACAATGTCTTAACAAAATTTTGTAAAGCCTGACAAGATAGTGATAGATAAAAAAGGCCATTCAAGATCATAACATAACTGCTAGTCAAAAGAGCAGAAAAAGTAATGTTATAATAGTACTACCAAAATATATCTTACCTTATTTACCATTTCTATTTGTATTCTATTTCTTTTACTAGTCTCGCTTCTTCGTTCTTCACTATATTTGTAACGTCACTATGCATATTGTTTGATTTACCCATTGTTACGTCTTGTACAAAGTAAACATGCTGATGAAGGCCAGTAGCGCGGCCGAAAGCTCCAAGCAGTTTAAGCGTTTTATTATATATATATATATATATATATATATATATATCAAACAATA